>BJFM01007318.1:0-11928 GCA_016586285.1 Arothron firmamentum
TGCGTGCGTGCGTGTGTGTGTGCGTGCGTGCGTGTGCGTGCTGCACTACTGCCCTGCTCTATGTATCATCTCTGTGTTTGCCTGCTCTGCAGCGGAGACGACACAGGACACGTGGAAGTAACCTCAGTGTATGTACCTCTGTCTCTCTGTCTCTGTCTCTCTGTCTCTCTCTGTCTCTCTCTCTGTCTCTCTCTGTCTCTCTCTCTGTCTCTCTTAATCTCTCTCCATAACTTTTGAGACTGTTATTTTTTATTTCCAAACTGGCTTAAAGAGTCATGAAAAGCTGCAGCTGCATCTGCGCTGGTTAATGATTTGACATTAAGTTTTCTAACCATGAATAATTCCTTATAACATAGTTATAAGGAGAAGTTCTTTTCGGTAGCTTGAGCCTGAAGTCAGGCACATTGACGCATTGACAGTTGGTCGAGCCACGTGTCTTCCTCCTGCATTGGCTTTTCTTTGAGCCAGTCTCTCTCTTCTCCCTGTACCTCCTCTCTCTCTCTGTCTCGTCGGCTTGTGTCGGGGTCCCTCCGCTCTCCGTTGTTCATTCGCTGTGATGCGTTTCCCTGGAGTTCTGCCTGTCGGACGTGCGTGTACGTGTGTGTGTGTGTGTGTTTGTCACCCGTGTGTTTCAGTCTGTTGCATCACTTCCGGACCGGTGTATCACAAGGGCGTCCCAAAAGCATGGAGCGGCGAGTCAGACTGGCGGCGTGCAGCATGTGGGCAGCCGTGCATGAGGAGCCAGAGCCGATTCTGAGGGAGGCTGCGGTGCAGGGGAGGAAGGGTGGAGGAAGGGTGGAGGAAGGCTGGAGGAAGGCTGGAGGAAGGCTGGAGGAAGGCTGGAGGAAGGCTGGAGGATGGGTGGACTGAGGCAGACTGTGGGGCTCGGAAAGTGCAAACAAAAACGACTTTTCAGTGCACCAAGGTCGTGTGTCCGCTGATCTACGCACACGCTCCACTTACAGACGCAAGATTGTCTCCATAGCGACGCATCTGGTTACACCAGTTTGAGGCCCGTTTGGAGCTACCTGAAGCTGAGGACCCACAGATTGTGATCACACCTTTGTAAATTATTCAGTAACACATTCGGAGGCTGTTGAGTTACACATTTAGCTGCAGTTGAGGTGTCGTGGTTTCAACACTTGGCGTGCACGTCGAGTCCTGTGCAGCCAGTTGATTGCGAGACTTTCACGATTTTCAGGGGATCCGGGACAACGACCCCCCTCCTCTTGCGTTTGTATTCAGTCAGCTGACTGGACCTGTGTCATTTGGGTCATGTGGCCGCAATCTGGGGCTTCGGGGTTCTGCAGGGCGTTGTCCTGGCGTTTAGAACCTGGCAGGAAAATCACACAAGACTGCTTCCTGAACGCATCATGTGGATTTCAACCTCAGCCAGGTCTTTCTGCATCCTGCTTTCATGGCTCATGACAGCCCCAATCGTGTTAACAACGAGTAATTAACACACTCAAATCTATCCTGGAGCATTTCCCTGTCGGGTTCTGGTAGGAGACGCGGACCCGGTTCTGTTACAGAATGTCATTTAGTGGTTTGGCTGCCATGTTTGATTCTGTCATAAACTGTCTGCTGGGAAAACCAACACCTGTTTGAAGTAAGCAGGATCAATATGACGGCTAAATATTCCCAGAATTTGCCTTTTTTTTAAATAAAGAACACCTCTCAATTCCAGTTAGTGACTATTGATTGATTCCAGATGTGTAATGGGTGCAAATGATTGCAGGATGTCCCCGATGACGTCGTGATGGCGTCTCAGGTGATTGAACCATTGACTTGAATGAAACATGGCTGCCATTTTGAGGCACCCGCTGGGTTCCTCGGCCTTGAGCATGCGAGGCACGCTCTCAGTTCCCCTCATGCTTGCGCTCTGTCTGTCCTGGCTCTGTCTCTCTGCTCCTCAAACTTCTCTTCTGCCTCAGTTCTGTCCCTGTTTGTCCGGTGTGTTTAGCGAGGAGAGCATGGTGATCCATCTGCTTGGGTCCGGTTCAGGGTTACAGCCACTAAGGGGTGGAGTCATACTGTATGAGGGCCATAAAATGGGTCAAATAGTACTTGAAGCACATGCATTTAATGAGACAAAATGTTCATATTATCACCAGAAATTTGGAAAAATTTGCATATGGTCTCCAACCACCACATACGGAGAGTCACATGGTGCTACTGTTTGACCCAAGCGCAACATGTTCAGTCAGGAGATGCATACTGGACCTACATGAATGCCTACATTTGTATCCATGTTGCGTATTTGTTAAAATCATGGCGGACGCCTGACATATTCAGTTCTTTATCTCCTGCCTCCCTCTCTCCCATGCCGTTGTTCTCCGCGGGCGCCGTCCTTCCTCCTCCTCAGACCATCACCGACACCAGTCCCATGCGCCGCTCCACCTCCAGCCTGGTCCACGGGCGCTCGGGCCGCGGCGTGCGGCTGGACGACTACTCTCTGGAGAGGGTGGTGTCTGAGGAGGGGAGACACGGAGGAGGACGAAGACACCGGGACAGGAGCCACCGTGCCTCGCAGCGCTCGCTGACCAGATACACTGACGCAGACACAGGTGAGTCAGAAACATCCGAATAACGTCCAACCTTTGACAGCTTCAAGAGACCTCCTCAATATTTTAGCACACACACACACACACACACACACACACCTTTGGTGATTTAAATGTAATGTTGTTGTTTTTTTAATATATCTTGTTCTCTAATAGATTTACTTTATTCTACTATATTAATTGAAGCAAGCTTATTTGCAAATGTTATCTGAGACGTCTCCTCGATAGGCCTGGGCACAGACCTCAGCACCACCACACAGTCAGGTGACCTTCCACCTAAGGAGCGCGAACGGGACCGCGGCCGGACCAAGGACCGGCGTCACCACCATCATCACCATCACCATCACAGCTCCATGGACAAGGAACGTTACGGTCCCGATCGCCATGACTACAGCCACAGGCATCCCCATGAGCGCCACTGGTCGCGCTCCCCGAGCGAGGGGCCCGATGGACGGGGACACCGGCAGGTGGGTTCCAAACCCAGAGAGAGCTGTGAGGCGATGCTTGGAAACCAGTTCTAACTTTTTCCTTTCCGGTTACGACTTCACATCAAGTCATACACCTACTTATGGATTTCAACCTCTCTTTATTGTTGTGTTCTTTTTTTCTTTATCACTGTTTTTCTCCATGTCCATTTTTCTTCGATGTGACATGTGGCTTCTTTATGTCAATTTTTTGCCTCATCACTGTTTCCTCAATGATTTTCAATGGAAATCAATCAATCAATCAATCAATCTATCTATCAATCTATCTATCTATCTACCTATCTATCTCTCTATCTCTCTATCTGTCACCATTCTGCTCTGGCGTCTGTTGTTGTTGTGGTGCATTTTGATTTTCCTTGTTTACATTTTGCTGTAGGGCAGTAGTTCAGTGAGCGGCAGCCCCGTCCCCTCCACTTCGGGGACCAGCACTCCACGGAGAGGCCGTCGCCAGCTCCCCCAGACCCCCGCCGTCCCGCGTCCACACGTCACCTACTCCCCCGCTGTCCGAAAGCCCAGCTACGGTCCCCCGGGGCCGGGTCGACTTCGCTCGCCCTCCCCCAGACACTTCTCCCCGCCAGACCACGACAGGGGCTACCACCACCGTCCCCCATCACGCCAGGCTTCTCCGCATCACGGGGGCTCCTCATCCCGCCACGGGTCGCCGCGCTCCCCGCGCCACCAATCCCCACGCTCGCCTCTTCACGGCTCACCGAGGTCCCCTCATCGAGCCCGCTGGAGCGGGCCTCCACCTGGGGAGAGCCTGGAGGGTGACGGAACCTTCTATGAGCGGGACTATGAGTACGAGCGGCACCACGAGCCCCCTGCCTATGAGCAAAGCCTCTCTCATGGTAACCCACATACACATGGGAACCCCCACCCGCACCCACGCTCCCCAAGGACTGCCCGCCACGGGCCCCCTCTGCCTCCTCACCCGCATCCACGCAGGGTGCCCAATGGCTACCGCTCATCATCACCTTCTCCGCATCGCCGGGGACCTCCAGGGGCACCGGCCCACCCTCACCACCGCTCCGCCCATGCCAGGGGCCCCCGCAAGGGCCTGCATGAACCTTATAGTGAGACGGACGAGGATGACTGGTGCTAGCAGCCATTGTGGACACGGGATGGGGTGTTAGAGGAGATGCATAGCAACCACCAGTGCCCTGCGCTCACAGATGGAGACGATGGTAAAAAGAAGTCGAGTGCTGAACGACCTCCAACTCTTCCCTCCGCCTTCAGACTCTATATGAGAGCTGCGTGCCCTGGGGTAATGTGTGAATGTTGAATATAGTCGTTAATAATGTTCTATAAGATTCTGAATGAGTGACGGAGGCGCACCGAAAGAGACTCTACGAAGACACCGAGCCGGGCCCGGGCACAGATACCGCTGCCTCTCCCGGGGGTCCATGTTCTAAGAGAGAGGCGTGGGAGCGACGGAGCAAGGCAGGAGCATGCCAAAACCCCATGGATTCTTGTATTTATGAGGCCTAAAAGTATTCCTCCCAGACTGTTGTGCTGACCGGTTAGTCCCGCCTGATGTGTCGCTGGCCAGCGTGTTGATGTAAAAGCCAGAGTCCGCTATTATACTCTGCATTTAAAGAAAAATTAATTTCCAAAAAGCCAGGACTCCAAGCCAAGCTATGCCTCTAGGAAAACCTAACTCGAACAATGAAGAACAAAATGACAAACCTGGAGCGAGATTTTAAAGAGGGAGAACAACCACTCTTACCTTTTTTTTTTTCCCTTTCCAAGGGACAGAACCAGGAAGCTCCGCCGATACTGCAAAAACCAGCCGACCACGGCGCCGGCTGCTATTTGATGAGTTTTATCATCTCTGTTTACTGTTAAAGACTCGCCTGACGCTGATGGAACTGGTGTGACATCACTTCCTGTCCGGCTGCGGTTCCAGTGGCAGGTGGACCAGGACCGATGGGGAGGGGGGACGTCCCCTCAGGTAACTGGAGACGGAAGTTGGACGCTTTGTCAAGCCTCTTCCTCCTCAGTTACCCAGCCTGTAGTGCAAGGCTGGGGATGACCTGACAGGAAATGACATCACACCGCTGACTGGGGCGGAGTAGAGAAAAGGAGGAACGGGGGAAAAGACTAATTTCTTCAGTATTTCTTCTTCGATTACTTCTCCTTCTCGTTCTTCGGACATCGGAGCTTGGTTCTTTCCGTTGCACTCGCTCAGCCTCCTTTGATCTTTTTCGGAGTCCAAAACTTGACAGAAGTCTGCATGATCGATTAAATGCATACAAGATCGAAGGTCTGGCCGGTGTGGGTGGGACCTGGGGGCTTTTAGGAAACCCTGCATTTAGGTTTACAATAGAAGCTCTCTTCTTTCAGACTCTTTCTCCCTCACATATCAGACGTTCTTTATTTTTCACCCCAAACTGTTTCCGATAGCCGGCGCTTTTCTTTCTCTTTGCCGACTCGATTCAGAAGCTGTTGCAGGAAACGACACAAAGACACGCGACAGTTTATCTGAGAGGCGAGGGGGAATTGGTGGAAAGAAGGGGACTCCTACCACTCTTGATTTATTATTGCTGAATGTGATAGTCTTATAAATAATGATATAAATGTCAACGCAAACTGACAATGACGATGATGATTGGTGGATTGATTGATAGTGTGTGTTTCTGTGGTTTTGTTGTCATGTTATTTAGAGTTTAAGTATGCTCTGTCCGTGTTGTTTACATCTGTTTTGTTCCCCCTGCCCCACCTCAGTGGAGTTTACCGGGTTCCTTAAGGCCTTTCTGCAAAATCTTTCTGGCACCGAAGGCTTTGGAGCAATCACTTAGCAGCGTTGCGTGTTGTAACGCAACTGTTGAGGTACACTCTTCAGAATGGTAGCGCAGCTTCAGTGTGCGGCTTCTTTGGGTCGATATTCTCATCAACCCCCAAAGGCCGAGAATTTGAGTTTGGAATCAGTGACGGATCAGATCCTTAAGGCCGCCATGTTTTCAATGTTCTACCGTGGTTTAATTATTCCACCTGCAGCCAAAACTTTGACTTTTCCTTAATGTGCTCAGATTCTGGTTGCCAGTGGCGACAGCTTAGTGCAAGTAACGCGTTATTGCCAGCGTTAGGTGGTGTTCCCTTGCTTTGCCACAAGAGGGCAGCATATACCCGCCCTGCCCTCCCCCATCAGCGGGGCCACGGGGCCACATCCAGGTTTCTAGACCTGGACAAAATGCTCCTGTATCCGTGAGATATGGTCGAACTTCAGCCTGTGTCAGAACACTTCGATGTAGCCTTGAAGATGCTGTTTCTGTCCATTTGTCCACCCTTCTTTCTGTCTGTGCCAATGCTGACTTCCCCTCTCAGGTCTGACCCCACAGTCACCAAAATCACCAGTCCACCCGTGTGAGGCTGTAGCAAAGCTGAAAAACTCCCCCTGCCAAAACCATCTCGGTGTCCAGCAACCTCTCTTTATCTCCATTTACCTTCTTGCAGGTGGGCAACACTGCAGATATCACAGGACAGAAAATCTTAGGAATCTTCATTTATATCCTTTTTGTTCTGAGGGACAACAGTTATTGAATAGTCATTAACTCTAGGACAATAAAGTATAGGTTAATTAGTTGATAAACAACATTAAATCTAGACATATTTTAATAGCTGTAGTCAGGAATAATGGTAAAATGAGAGTTTCAGAGGATTATTTGGACCATCGTTAAGGCTCATGACTCATAGAAACTCAAGTCCCAGGAGCCGGAAGCGAGTCTGGTCCACCTGTCGTGACTCTATGCAGACCTCATTGATTTCCTCAGCGTGTCATCTCAGAATAGAAGCTGCCACCTTCTGGGACTCCAACAGGATAATAAAAAAGGGACACATTGACCCGAGGAAATGTGAAGATCGTGACCTCCTGTGCTCACGCAACTTGACATCTCCCCCTATAATGAAAACCTCTTATTTTACCACGCAGCGCTTTCCTCCATCTCACCCATCTATCAAAGTGGACTATGTCTGCATGAAGTAGTTGAGCGTAGCATCGTGACAATGAGGGGAGGGGCTTGTTTTTGTTTGAGAGGAGTCGGGGGGGCACGAACCTGTAAACCTCTCATCTCCCATTAGGAGAGGAAACGGCGTGCAGGGCTCTCTCCCACACACCCCCTGCAGAGCCACAGTGCCTTCTGTGTCACATTCTCCACCATCAGTCGCTCCCACCGGGCCCCCCCTCTTACCCTTTGTATTTGAGATCAACCACGCTGCGCCTTAAAAGTCGAGTCCCGCCAGCTCCCATGCTAGCACAGACAAGAGAAGCTCAGTGATTTCAGACTAGTTCAGACAAGTTTTTGATGAATCAGAGCTTTTTGCGTCGTGCCGGCAGCAAGCTATCGCTCTTGGCTTCACTTCCTGCCGGGGGGGGGGCTTTTCTGCCCACCCCGGATAGGTCAAGGCTCCGGTTTCAGCGGTGAGAAGTTTACAGATGTTGCATCGCGGATTGCTTACTTCTCAGGTCCTCGTAGAGTAGCGAGATGGGTCCATCCCACGGGAAGAGTCGGTGGCGATGATCCGTCCCGGATCGAGATGCTGTATGGTTGTATCCGGAATGGCGTCAGAAGTGTTGACTCCGCCCCTCTAATCCCACTAACCTGTTCATTATTTACACCGTGCCATCAGCGCCGTCAGCAGCCTGCTGAAGCACCGCCGGTGGCGGCAGGCAGGCGGAGCATCTGCCGCCGTTTTGGCCCCACAACATCATGCGCTCGTCCAGAATTGTAATAGCAGATCCAAAATGGCCGACACACGACGCTGCTCTTGTGGAGAAGCATGTTGCGTGTGAACAAATCCCATCTCTGGGGACCAAGGTGAACAGCAGAGCATTTTTTTAATTGGGTTGTTTGTTTCGCTGACCGCTCGAACAGAGTCGAGGGGGTTTCCTCACTCTTCGCTTTGCTCCACATCTGCTTTGTCTGAACCATTTTCTCCGTAAGGGGACAATGGATAAAGCTAACACACCAACCTGTCCATTCAGTCGACTATGAAAGAGGCAACGTGTCGACAAAAGTGAGAATAAGGGCTCTCTCTGTGAAAAATGGGGGGAAAAAAGACGCAGTGGGTTCTGATGTGTAGTCGTGCTGCCAAAAGTTGTGCTGATGTAGCTGAAGCCACGCCGCGGTTCTCCCTCCTTTTGTACAGCACTCGGTGTGTGCATGTGTGTGTGCGTGTAGGGGGGGGGGGGCATGAGTGAGGGAGGGGTGGGAGGGTGAGAGGGTGGTAGGAGAGGTGATAACGGCCTCACGGGGGCAGTTGATCTGGGTGGAGTTCAGGGAAGGTTGGGGCAGCAGTCGAAGTCACAGTGATGCCAGTTCACGATTTCCCAGAGGCACTGGGCCATTTCCTCACCGTCACACCATCCACTGGTCCTACTTTGAGGGGGACGGGGCTGCCGTGGCAACAGAGACTTCCTGATGTGTGTTTGTGTGAATGTTGGTGTGTGTGTGTGTGTGTGTGTGTGTGCTCAGACTGACTTTTGATTCATCCATCATACCTTCAGTGATTAATCAACTAATCAGCAATCAAAGAATTTAGTGAAATGTCATATTAAATTCTTTAAAAGATGCAAATGATCATAAATAATCTATTTTTTAGCTGTTGAAAAATGAGAAAAATCTGTAATCATTATTTCTAGTAATATAAAAACTAAAAGTTAAAATATTACAGAAACTGAAAGGAAATGAAGCTGAGACTAGTGACTGAATATAATAATGATTAATTGATTAATTATTTCTGCAGCTTGGCTGTGTTGAGTGACCTGCATGTTTGTACATTTCTAAGTGTGTGCGTGTGTTGTGTGTGTGCGTGTCCTGACACCATCAGCTACAGTAGGTAACCCTCAGTGCCTTACACTGTGCAGGACACGATGATGACCTCTCCCTCTGAGACAATCAGAGCGCACACACACTGACCTTAACATCATCATCATCATCATCATCATCATCATCATCTCCATCACTATAACCCTCGCCTCCACTCTCAAGGTCAAGGGTGATCCGTAGCTACTCGTGTCATTTTCACTCACCTGTTGACTTCTGTTGTACATTTTTGGCTCTGTCATTGTGTATCTAACCCATAAACTTTCTGGGAAAACTGTTTTTCTGCTCACGTCATTTTTGCACGTTCCTCATTCCGCTTGTAGTTCCAGTCATGAACACGGGGTGGCGCCGCTGAGCCCCCGGAGTTGCACCATTGCAAGTTGAACGAGTTCATGCTTGTGTGTATTCCGTGAACGTCTGGTCTGGAATGTGTGCGTGTTCTTTGTCTCTCTTATATAAAATTTACTGAATCAGTTCACATCTGTCCGGATTAATCCCCAGAATTCATTATTGATTAATCATTCCGGATCGTTTTAGTCATGTAGTCAGAAGAAAAACGCGCTTCTTGTAATAATAATTTAAATTTAATACTTTAAAAAAAAAAAGTTATAATTTTATGTATTGGGGCCATAACCTGGTGATGATTTATAGAAGTCAAACCTTGAAACAATAGTCGTTGCAAATTTGCACCAATCTGACAAATATGGAATAACTTAGTTATCTTGTGCTAGTAAGGCCGTGTAAATGGCACCTGATGGGAGAATTTAAAATATTTTAATCTGTGATTATTTTAAAGCTAATAATCATTGTATTTTTGTTAGTTTAATTGGGGTTTTTTAGAGGAAGTTTGTCTTGTCTGAGAATTTCGGTACAGTTTGACAAATCAAACACTATAGCTCATCTTCTGAGTACTCACCACTAGGTGTCACTAAATCCCACACATTTATCGATTTTAACGGTAAACTGAAACACCCAGTTTTTTGTTGTTTTTTTACAGACTCAGTGTTTCTCTGCTGGCTTGATTTACAGTAAATAGATCCTGTCTGCTCTTGTAGTCATAGCAACCCTCAAGGTCCCCCTCTCTGCTTCCATCACCTTCCATTTGTTCCATCCATCACCATTAACGTCTTTGGAGACCAAAGATCTGCGGTCGTCAGCGTCTCGGGAGCCGCAGGCAGATCAGGCCCCAAACATTTCAACAAATGAGACAAAGCGCTGAGAAACCTCACTGAGGCTTAATTCGTTTCGGATTTATGGATTGACGAGCAAAGATTGGATATCATGTGGACTTTAACTCAAGATGAGAGACAGTTCCGTCCCAACGATGTTCAATTTTAAAGAAAAAAAAACTGTTTTATTGGCATCTCACATTTAGAAGTCTTTTCTGGAAGTGTGAATGACATGTCTCTGTGAAAGTCTCTAAAGCGATGATAAAACCATCCCTGCAATCACAGCGCAAACCATCCAGTACTCGACCCAGTAGAACCAGAACCAGTGCCACAGTAGAAAACCATACAGGATTCACTCAGCCAGACGAGGAAAAAGAGAAAAAATGACCATACATGGCAGTTCAAGATAAAAGAGAAGTATTTAATTACAGATTTGCATGTGCAATGTGCATGCCACTATGTGGGGTAACAAGTCAACTTCAGGAATTAAAAAAAAATAAATATAAAGAAAAAGTATATATATGTAAAAATATATATAGAGATAGATGTTTTTAAGAGCAACGTGTTTCATTTTTTTCTTCTATTTTTAAGAGCAAAAAAATTAATAAAAAACGAATAAAAAATAAATCATTTAAAAATGGAAATGACTTTGGTGATTAAATCAAAGAATGTTTGTTTGTTATATTTGCCAGTTAGTTCACGGGGGAATCATGGGGGACAAGGATAGATAATACACGTTAGAGGGGAAAAAAGGAGAAAATGTTTTAAAAAGGGGGAGAAACAACACAAAAACCTTTTCCTGGATGATGGAAAACAGTTCCTTTGAGAGTAAAGAGCTGCCTGAACCTGAATCTGTTGATGTTATTCCCATTTATTCCGGCTATGAAATCCCTTCTCTCTCTTTCTCTGACCATCTCTTCCCTCTGTTTCTTTCTCTATCTATCTCTGCTGTTTCTACCAGTGCATTTTGTAATTTCAAACGGAACTCTGACTAAACAACCTGAATAAACCAGAGAGAATGCATTCTAACCATCCCTCTGTGTGCTCCCTTCATTTAACCCGGGGGGGAGAATCCGTCACTTGCAGTTGCAGCCGCTTCCTGAAGGGGGCAGCATTTCAGGAACGAGCAGGCTGCGATAAATGGAAAACGTGCGCGTCTGCCGTGCACTCACGAAAGTTCACACGGTCCATTTGATTGAGGGGATTTGAGAAGGTGCTGAAAATGTTTTTTAAACACAGTTTAAATTAGCACGCTAACTCCAATAGCCTTCCTCAGCCAAAATGTTGGGTATCACATTGTTGTTTCACATGAAATAATAATGATAATGTTTTAAATATTTAATGTCAAACATTTTGGAATGCAGCAGTAAAAACTACTGTCCTTTTGCTTTTGGCTTATTTTTATTTGAGCCATGTAGACCACGTTAATTCCCCCAGTGACCTGTAACTGCCATCGGCTAGAGTGCAAAATAACATTACTGCTATTAAATCCATTCAGCAGAGTTTCGAAATTGCGAGATAAATCTCACAAAGGAGGAAAATCAAGAGCTAAATAGTCGCAGCAGCAGATTTGATCTGAATCCTCCCAGAAGAGACGTAAACAATGAGAAAATTAAAATCCTGCGAAGATGCAACGCTGCAGAAAAGCATTCAAACACCTCCGCACTGGCTGCCCCCAGTCTGGCTCCATCATCCTCCTCTCTGTCTACGTCTGTGGCTGCGTCACCGACACACACGCACACACACACACACACACACTTCCTGCACTTCCCCCTCCCAGCATTCACATTTTATTGACATCCTTCCTCTCTTTGAACAGCTGTTCTTCCTCCTCTCCAGTCTGCTTGTCTGTCTCTTACATACACACACACACACACACACACACACA
>BJFM01007341.1:3425-13470 GCA_016586285.1 Arothron firmamentum
AATATCCACAATGTTCATGTTTTAGCTGTACGCTACACATCTGTTTGGAGCAGATTTAGCACCAGCCACAGCGGAAGCAGCTCCTCAGCCTACAAATCCTCCTGTTTTCGTGTGAACCCAACCTCTGAGACTCTTTAGAATCCTTCCAGGAATGCCGCCACAGTTCACCACCCCCGGCAACAGGAAATGTGTGGAATCATGTCCTGGCTAAAATAAACCTTGAGTTTCCGTGTCTGTTTGGTGGAGCTGGGAGGAAGAGGATTTGGTTAGAACTTGGCCAGACAAACAGCTATAATGTTGTTTTTACTCGTCACTAACAATTACTGAAATATACAAATTTAAGTGCTATTCTTCTTTTCAGCCAAATCTAGGTCATTTTTAACCTGAACTATTTTGGAGTTTCCACTTAAGTGTGAATCTACAACCTGAAATGTGTGCGAGTCTTTTTGTAAGCTGACTATTCTGGGTTTATTTGTCGAATATGCTGCTCGGCTAGCTCACTGATGTGCGTCCTTCATGTTCCTCCTGTCCAGGAAGAAGCTAAATCCCACCATCTGTGGTGCCAGGAGGAGCGTTCAGGTTTGGTTTTTCCTCCCTTTGCTGTCCCTGGCTCATTCACACTACCCACTCCTACCACAGGGGGGATCCTTGGTCCCAGACTGCATGTTACATTTTACAATCGTTTTAAAAGAATTTGAAAGACAGGACTGCCTGTCCCTCTGTCCCCCTCCTACATTGTTCTGGACCCGGATAGTCCAGGGATGACCTCATGGTCCCAGACTCCACCTTGAGGTCTCAGAGTCCCCGCTAGCTTAGACGGTTGTCTCATATTCTAAAACCTCCTTGCTTCCCATCATGCTACTCCTGTACTGTATCCTGGGACTGATGGTCGATGTGGCCTCCACCAGGAGGATGGTCTTGCGAAGGCGACGGTCGATAAAGTGTGCATCCCAAGCTGGGTAGCGTTTTCTTGGCAGGTCAATCCGGATGACGGGGCCCTCCGGAACTCTGGACGAGGAGGCCTTCTGTAGGAGTGCAGCCGATGAAGAAGGGGAGGGACGGACTTGGAAGACGGGCAGGCAACTGTCCCTGTCTCGCTCCCCCGGAATGGCCTCCCCCGTGTCTTTAGTCCGAGGGAGAGTCCTTGGAGGGCTGGTTATTACCATGTCCGTTTGAGATCCTTGGGATGGAGTGAGGCAAGCATCAATTACTCCTACCACCCCTCCTGCACCCACCATACCTTCATCTACACATCCGGCCCAGTGTGAGCCCAGAACAGGCCCATCAGGGTGCAGCCAGCAGTAGTACACTAGCATGAAGAAGGTCCCCAGGGCAAAGCTGCAGGCTACCAGACAGACCACCACCAGGGCGGATGAGTCCGAGGTGTGGGGGCCGCGGTAGGTGTACCAGGCTGCAGTCAGCGCCACATTCTCAGCCAGCGTCACCGAATAGTAGATGATCATGCGGAAGCGGCTGGGCCCTTCTTTGACATTAAACCAGCAGAAGATGTAGATGATGCCCACCACCATGTTGTAGATGATCTCCTCCCACTTGGACATGCAGAAGTCAGTCTCACCTTGGATGATCCAGAAGGTCATGACACACCTGAAAAGAAAGGGCAACTTTAGGAGCCTTTTATAAGATGTGGAAACATCTACAGAGTTCTGACGTTCTGACCCACGTGGAGGTGATAAGTTTCTTTCTTTGTTTCAGCAGATCGGAAATAGATGATGGAAAAGAAAAACATGTGGGAACAAACGGGTCCCTTGTTTTCGAAAATCTTTTTAGTATCATCTACCTGTGCACAGTAAGTAAGTAAATGAGCCCTCACAGCTGGAGCGGTTTTAGCTCCACCCACAGGAACATGGCAGATCAGAAATATCAGGGAAGATGGGACGCACCAGTGGCTGACAATGAAGATTCCAAAATAGAGCTGGAAGACGGAGGCGAAGAGAGCGAAGGCCACGGTCCTCGCTCCGATGGTGAAGAAGTGCCACAACATCTGGGTGATCATGGCTTTGTAGGACATGGGCAGCTTGTCGTCACGGGAGTCTCGCAGGACTTTCTGGTAGGAGGCGATCATCCAGGCCAGTGACACCAGTGACGCCGAGGCTGAGAGACCTTGAGAGACCGGATGAGTAAGAGATCTTAGAACGTATAAGGTCAACAGCAAGAGTGTGACTACATGTAAAGCCCAAGTTCCAGGATATTCTCTAGCAGGAATTGGGAGCTTCCTACAGACCCTCTGTGCTTCCTCCATGTCCTAAAGTCAGAGAAATATACAGGGTTTTAAATATATAGGGTTTGTCATATATTTATTTTTATTTTCTCAAAAATTTTCTATACTATTTATTTCTTCTATGTATGCTGCTGCTGGGACACTGCAATTTCCCCATCACGGGATAATAAACAAATTCATTCATTCATTCATTCATTCATTCATTCATTCATTCATTCATTCATTCATTCATTCATTCATTCACATTTAAAGTCTGAGTTTTCTGGACTTCAGTTGGACATATGGGGTATTGGGCCCATGTGCACACTTAACTCTTTTAACTTTAACCCCACACTTCCTCCCACTTCTATGACAAGAAGCTAAACAAGTGCAGCCCCGAACTCTGATGTAAGGATTAGGGGTTATCTTGGGGTTAGGGCATGAGGTTAGGGGTTGGGGTTAAGGGTTAGGCTCAGGCTTTTACCAAATCTGTGAGCCCTTTCTCAACAGCTGCTGGCAAACATCAGAGAATGGGAACTTTTCTTTTATCTTCCAGTGCAGCTAACAGATGGTACAAAATATCAAAATGATTAAAATGGTAATGGGGCACCTTTAAACAATGTACTGCTGACACAAGCAGTGCTAGATGTTCCAGCATCACCTACAGATTCTCTGAATATTAATAAACCTTTGCTTCCAAGCTCAGTCAAATAGAACCGAACCAGTCTGATCGTTACCCAGCGCACGGAGCAGAAGCCTGCCGTGGGCCACCCCGAGTGCACCTTCTCACATTAAACATTCATGTGTGTTAATCGTGCTGTCGCGTCTCAAATTAGCACCGAAAGACTGAAAAGACTTGAGCCCAGACGCCGTCAAAGCTCTGTGGAACAAGGCTGCTACCCCAGCGGGACATACTGCTTCGTCACGGGTATTTGAGGTTTGAAACAATCCCACAGACAGATGTCTGAAGTCACTGATGCCGTTTTCACGGCGTTCCTTCCTGGAGTCCACACAGCAGAACAGAGGGCCGTTTGGGTGAGGAGGTTCCTCATTCCAGTGCTACATTTCCCAGTGAAACCACAAAGAAGGTGCCATAACCAACCTAGAGCAGGTGTGTTCCCTCCTGGACCTTTGCTGCTCCTCCATCTACTACCAATACTGGGGAAACTACAGGCAGAAGCATGGCTGTTCAATGGGTTCACCAGTGTTCCCAGTAGCAGGGGCATGGATAGGGGCAGAGAAGAAGGTTGTAGCCACTTGCAGAGAAATGTCTCCCAGGTTTGTGGATGACACCTGAGCAAGAATCAAAAACCAGGAACTTCCTGGCTTCCCAGCCCAAATCAAGGCCCTGGACCAGTACTTCCAGTTCACTGGAGAGGATTTAGGAGACACAGAGGAGGACAGAAGTCTCAGTGTGAACAGGAAGCAAGTTCAGGTCAGACGTGGACTGAGATAGGTCCATCAGGGAGGTCCTGCTCTTTTGAAGATCTTCTGAAGGCTCTTGTGGCTCCTGGATGGCTCTTCAGGTAAACACACTGTGATTCTTCTTCAGCCTTGTTCAACTGTTGTGAGTGGTTGGTGTTGATGAGCAACTTTTATTTACAGCTGTCATAGATGCTGGATCAGGCCTAGGCTCATCTGAGACAACATGGTGGATGCTGGAGGAGAACAGTCATGCTGAAACTCATTGCCAACCTGTCAGCTGTCTGGTCTGTAACCTTCAGCAGGGAAGACCAGTCACTGCCATTGCTGAGGTCTTTCAGGCTGGTTATTGACTGGTTATCTTTGTTTTTTGTCTGCTAAGATGATCTACAAGGTTCAGTCAGGTTGTGTCCTTCTTTTTTACCTGTATATGCTGACGACACCCAGTTTTATATCTCATTTAACGGGATTCAAAAACTGGATGCCTGTTGCCTCAGAACCAGCTAGGAAGTCAGAAAAGTTCATTTCTGCACGGCTGAGGTCCATGGTTGTTGAAGCTCTCATCTGTTCAACCTGGACTATTCCGTCTGCTGGGTGGAGCACGTGTTCCACTGCTCCTGCAGTCCAGGATGAAAATGTTTTAACCCTCCTATCAGGTCAGCGGACTCCACCACTGTCTTCTTCTACTGTATCTGTTGTGGCTCAACAGCTAGGAATTCAATTGTGTTCATTATTATTATTATTATTATTATTATTATTATTATTATTATTATTATTATTATTATTATTATTGTTGTTGTTGTTGTTGTTGTTGTTGTTGTTGTTGTTTAAGTCTGTAGCATAAGCTAGTGAAAGTTTGGATCAATATTCCATCTTGTTGCATTAGTTGGTGTGAGCTGTGAGTGTAGAGCTCCCCCTACAGTCCTGGAGGTCTTTGTCACGGTTTGGTTTGACCACACTTCATCTTTGAGCGCTTTTCTCTCACCCTGCAGAGGGAGGACAGCGTTCCCGTGGATCATGATGCTCAGCTGAAGGACCAGCTGCGGGGCTGATTTCAGGAAGGCTTCCAGGAGGCGGAGCATGGTGATGTCAGCGCTCTCGAACATCAGACGCCAGTGGAAGTGGCGCCCGGGGCTGCTGCCATGCCAGTGGCTCTGAGCTCCCAGGTAGAGGGCGTGGAAGTACCTGAGGACGAGAGACAATGTTACAGACAGTGTGATGATGTTGTTGCACGGATCTGTTTCATTTTGTTTCAAATTTCACTCAGATTTCAAACAGGAAAGCTGGTTCTGGTTTCACACCTTCACCGCCAGGGACATTTTCAAAACAATGGCCTTGACCTCAGCGCCGATCAGGGTATGTTGTTATGTTGTATGTACGTTGTATGCTAGCGGTGTTTACGATGGAGCCGAGAGTGGTCAAAAGGTCAGAGACCTGAGCGCCCCCTGGCTTCCAACCAGTGAAGGCCACGGTCGGTCCCACCACCTGCACACCTTCCAAATGTAGATGGACATAAGTAGATCAGGTAATCTGGCTAATGGGTGGTTGAAATGACCGTGTCCTGTTGAGGAGGACACCCAGGGGGGAGGGGAACCAGAACAGTGTGGACCTTCAGGGTGGAGGGTGGAGGTGGGATGAGGGTCTGCTGGACAGGTGGAGCTGGCTATCATTTGTGTTTATGGAAGATATTGCCAAGTGGTAGGAGGGGCCTGAGGGGATGGAGGAGGAGGAGCAGGAAGATCAGCTGACTGAGAGGTCTTATTTAAACCACCTGGATGCCGACAGAAGATAATCTGTGGTTGTAGATTGTTCCCGGTTATGATGCCCCACCCAACCACACGCAGAGCTCAGCTTCCATGACAACACTGCAGGGAGGCGGGGCTTATCGTTACTACCGCCCACCACCAGAGGGCGATCAAGCTGCAGTGGTCGTCCATCTTTCTTTACGGTAGAGTGTTAACGTTCACAAGCGACCGTCTGCTCTGCAGTCGTCACGTGCACATGGATCGTCTCATCATGCCAGACCAAAGGAAACAGCTCTTTTCTGCTGTTTCTCTGCATCCTTTTATTTCCATCTCTTCCGTTTTCATCCTTCCAGATTCTCTTCCATCCTCCACCTTTCCCTGTTTTCCTCCCTTCATTGATCTTCATCCATCTTTTTCTCGTCTCCGGCTTCTTAACCCTCATTTCTTTCGCAATCCAATTTCATGCAGAAATCGTCTTTCTCCTTTCTTCCTCTTCATCCAATTTATTTTCTTCTTTCCACAGGCGTTCTCTCTGCCTGCAGCTTCCAATCTATCAGATCTCCTCCTCCTCCTTCCATCACTCTTTTCTCCTCCCCTGTATTCTCTCTGCTGCTCTTCATCATCTCGTCCTCCTCTCTACGTGTCTGTTTATTCGTGCTGCCAACTGTGATGTGGAGCCAAGAAGCAGCTCAGAGAAATTAAACTTTGTTTAAACCAAAATTGCAGGTCAACGCTACAAACCATCAGCCGGCGGCTCAGATTTCTCATTTCCACGAACGCACCATAAATCACACAGCACTTCCTGTATCAGCACCGACCATTCAGGCTAATGTCCACGTAGACGAACAGATTTACTGTCTTCTGTTTGCTCGAAAACACTTAATGTTGATTCTAGTTTCTAACATTGTAGAAGTAAATAGTAAACAATTGTTGGTGTTCTATAAAGATACATTGTTTAAACGTTCTAGTGTATAAACCTTATGGACAGCTGTGTCAGCTTTGTTGTTGTTGATAAAGTTAGGAGATTTGAATCTTCTAACGTTTGATCTACCGCATGCAGAGGCAGAGCGGTGGAGATCCAGCAGGACCAGGTTCCAGCAGATATTCAGACATTCCTGTTTCTACTCAAACATTTCTGCACTCAGTTCTCCAACTGCTGACCTCACAGTACTACGCTAACGCTAACTCGAACTCAGCTTCTTTCCTGCCATTAAAACAAAGCCGTAAAAATCCAGTTAGTCAAATGAAACCATCAAAGACCTTAATTAGCAGACTGCTGATTTGTGTGGGCGCCCTTGGAGGCTGATTGAGGAGAAGCTGAAACGTCAGCAGACCTGAGAGCCACCACGCTGGCTGGCGGAGAACCGTCGACCTCCTGCTGCTCTGTGAATAATGCAGCTGTCAAAAAGCTCAAAATTAAACAGAGCGAATCCGGTCAGGGAGGCCTGAGGCTCCGCCAGCACACCCGCAGCCGACTGTTATCTCAGACGCATTTGCACACCAGGAAGCTAAACCCCGAAAAGCCAAAATCACAACCTGAACAGCTCATTTAACAGCTTCAGCAAAGTCCACAAGCAGCTCGAGGCTGAGGTGGCTTCCTTCAAGGTCCTGGGACATCTGATCCCAGATCAGGATGCTCTCCTCCTTTTTTATATTTCCTTTAACTTGTTCCTTGGTGGCAACACATTAGCTAAATACCCCTGAAACAGCAAGATACTGTTATCGAAATGTTAAAATTAGGGCTGTCAAACGATTAAAATTTTTAATCGAGTTAATTACAGCTTAAAAATTAATTAATCGTAATTAATCGCATTTCAAATTATCCCCAAATATGTCATATTTTTCTGTAGATTATTGTTAGAATGGAAAGAAATGACACAAGGCAGATATATACTGTACAGCAACATTTGTTCATTCTAACCATAAATCCACACTGGATGGCATTAATATTGTTCAAGAACATTATTTATATCTTAGACAGTATTCTTTTTTTCTCTTCAAAATCAACAAGACTCTTTCTTTCTTTCTTTCTTTCTTTCTTTCTTTCTTTCTTTCTTTCTTTCTTTCTTTCTTTCGGTCTACAGTCTTTTGCAACCCATTCAGCTATTATGTTGGTTAATTTCTCCTTGGTGGAGTTGGTCAGTGGCCGGCGTTCAGTTAGTGTGGTCTGTCGCAAGTTAGCTGTAGCTTTGGAACTGGAAGCCCCCGGATGCTGATGTTCCAGATGGTACTTTAGGCTAGAATAGCTCTGGTGGAACCGGAACTCCTTCCTGCAGTGAGTGCAAATTACTATCTGCTTAGTTATTGTTCCATCTGTATTCTTTTTAAACTGAAATTCCCCATCCAGAGGGCCAACCTGCTCTTCCTCCATGTTTACATTCACCGCACGTATGCATCCGCTCTGCTCACTGCGCGTCACTGCACTTCTGAGTGATATTATGGGATGTATGGGGCGGGTCATTCTGCGCATCCGTCAAATGCGTGAAAATTTTTAACGGCACTAATTCTAAAAATTAATTATCGCCCGCTACCGCGCTAATTTTGACAGCAGTAGTTAAAATCAGAAAAAGAAAGAGAGAGAGACACACAAACAAGCAGCAGGCATCACCATGACAACCTCGTGAACCGGAAGAGAGCGCAGACGCCCGGAGAACTCCAACGCTAGGTAGGTAACCCGGAACCAAAGGACAGCTGACTTCCTCACGACCGCCGAGGACAGGCTGTCAAACAGCAGGAGGTGTCGGAGACAACATTCCACGTTACAACGTTACCATTGGAGCAAGTGCGCCGCGGTGGACTTACACCAAACGGTAACCTACTCAAGCTCTGGGACCCGTCCCGTCCGCCAACATCCGGTTCAAAACACAACCGTACTGCAGAAGTGGGCGTGGCTTCACCGAAATCAGGCAGTACAGTCGCTCAATGTGGGGACCGTAGGACGTGTGTGGCTAATCGCCTTGCTGCTGCTGCCATGGTTACACAGGGACACACGGCACCATGACAACACAATCAACCCCTCAGAATGACCACACACACAAACACACACACACACACACACGGTGGGCCTTTGGTGTGTTTCCATGAACACTTTTAACCAGCTGAAGGTGGAGACGGTTTCCAGGAAACAAAGTTAGAAAGCTGCTTCTTCTGGAAGGTTTCAAACATGTGAAACAGTCGGTAAGGCTGCCCGTGACCAGCGTGGCTTCTGTAAACAACAGCACGCTGGAGGTACACTTGCAACAACCGGACAGATGTCAGCGCTCACACAGTTGCCATGGATACCGCGCTGAGCTCGCGCGTCGTGGTCTCCATGCTGAAGCTAACGCTGAGGAACGAGTGCTGAAGGTTCTCGGCGGTTGTTCTCCTCCATAAACTGACTGATTCTTCACAGCGACCAGCAGCTTCATCAGGAAGGTGGAGAAGGAGGATGAGGGGGAGGAGGAAGAGGAGAAAGAAGAGGAGGAAGATGTGGAGGAAGAGTAGGAGGAAGGGAAGAGGAGGAGGAAGAGCTACTTTAGCTTGTAGCATTTAGCTTTGGCAACAGGATGAACCGGTGACACCAGGTGTTTATGTCACAGCAGGAACATTGGGGATGGAGAAGGAGGAGGAGGAGGAGGAGGAGGAGGAGGAGGAGGAGGAGGAGGAGGAAGAGGAGAAAGAGGAAGAGGATGAATTCCAATATGAGCATTTACACAAACAGATGAAGACGATGAAGAGGAGTGTGAGGACAAGTGAGAAGGAACACATGGAGGTGTGCATTGTTTTTACACACACGGCACTCAGTATGTAGCAAGTATAAGAACGCACGCACACACACACACACACACACACACACACACACACACACACTTATCCTGCTTAGTTTCTGCATTAGCATTATTCAGTCCTACAATGATGTGAATGGATGGCATCAACACCTGTGTGTGTGTGTGTGTGTGTGTGTGTGTGTGTGTGTGTGTGTGTGTGTGTGTGTGTGTGTGTGTGTGTGTCTGTCCACAGATTCACTGCATCAAACATTTATTTGAGGTTCACCTGACTGAGGTTCACCACACCTTTTTCATGGGAGGAAGATGGAGGGACCTCACCTGGACCCTGAGGTCAGTGGGAGGGGCAATCAGGACCAGAGCAGCACTTGTGTTTGGCTCCACCTACAGCCCAACCTGGGTCATAGCAATGTCTGTCTCTGACCTCCATCAGCTGCGAGGCAACCGTGATGAACCAGGACGTCAGGGGATTCCTCGTCTCTGATTGGCTCATATTTTGACCTGCTGGTCCGATCAGGTGTGACGCTTCTGCTCTGGGACCTGAACATGTGACCCTGAGGATCTGACCTTCAGGCTCAGGTCGTCGCCGAGGGAACGCAAGAAGAACAGTAATGGGAACGCCGTGACCTCGTGGCTCCTCCCACAACTGCCAAGGATTATGGAAAACTGGGACATTATATTGTTTCAGCTCCAATCGTCTTTTTATCTTTCAGCCTCTCTGCTCTTCTCCTTCGCTCTCCCGTCCATTCTTCTCTCTCTATCTAAATTATTTCTCTTCGTCTCCTCTCCTCCCTTCATCTGCCTCGTCTCCTATCTTAATTGCTCGGCTCGCAGGAGGACGCATGCAGAACCGAGCAGATCTGGTTCTCACAGCAGCTCTGACCATCACGTCACCC
>BJFM01007373.1:5557-17383 GCA_016586285.1 Arothron firmamentum
GTCTGTCTGTCTGTCTGTCTGTCTGTCTATCTATCTATCTATCTATACACACACACACACACACACACACACACACACACACACACACACACACACATATGTATGTACACTTTATATATCTTTTTTTTTTTTTACCTACTCATACAAACATAATAATGATGCAATGATGTAATCCCCAAAAATAGACACAGGCCATTTTACCTGATGAACACCTTTAAATGTCTGAATTGCACACAAGTTGCACTAATGAAGAACTCTCTTAGCTAGAGAAGTATTTTCCATTGTGGTACTGCCACTTGTCTGGACCTTTTAACTATTTTTCTCAATTGTATCTTAACAGTTTTCTGTTTTCTGCCATTAATGACAACGACTATCATTAGCGACACTGCTCAGTATCTCATTAGCGCACTTTTCCGTGCATTTTAACTCACAGCATGTATGTCTTGTCGCAGTGATCCTCTTTCAAAATGGAACATTCTGGCCAAATTGTCCTTGTCCTTGCCTTGTTCAAATTACAGTCCAGTTATCTTGAACCTGCAAAGCAGCGTTGCCTTTATTAGCTCTGGTTTTGTGAAATGTAATGAGGCTGAGATGATAACATCACAATAAGTACCGTTACAGAAGTATGCTTCTGAGGACAAATGAAAGTTATGACTGACAGTGAAAACAGAGTTATACACACATTTTTTCCTCACGTGTTATGATGCTTCAGATAAGTTGAGAAAGCTTTAAATATGTGCCACGATTTTAACCCTCCTCTGAGGACAGAAAAGCCTCCAAATGGCTGTCCAGGTCTGCAGATTTTTATTTTTTTGTTCTCAAACTTTCACCATGGCATGTTTCAGTGGAGATTACGAGGGTCTTCTGTTGTTGTCCAGCATCCTTTACTGCAACTATTGATTTTTCCAAGGATTTCTTTTAATCCTCAACTTTATAAGGCTTGTTTCTATGGTATTTTTCTTTACCACTTATCGAGTGTAATTTCACAACTGTTTGTAACAGGAGTTGTTAAGCATTGCTCAGATTCCTGTTTCAGACCTCCTTTGTATACAGCGTTGCCATGCTGACGGTGAATTCTTAATATGCTCAACAGCTGCAGTGACAGGTCCTCGGGTAGTGTGTCTCCCGCATGCCGAACTACAAGCTTTATTGTAAGCAATTCAAACACATTAGCATCTCATTAGCATGGCGTATTTGCACTGCGGAGAAAGCATTTGAAGGGGTAGCTGTGCTAAAACATGTCCTTGCGGTTCCATCTTCAGGATGTCAGAGTTTGGTTTGTGGTGATATGTGACAAGACCAAGGCTTTGTACGTGCATGGAGGACCTCTGTGCAGAAATGGCTACTGGCTGTGTTGCTTGGTACCCGTTCATTTCGAAACTTAAGTCATCTTTAATGGAATTTCCTCACAAATTAAAAATGTGTTTAGCTTACTGGAAGTTGTTGTCCAATGTCCAGCCTGTAAATGTTGATGATTCAACGTCTGGCACTGTTATGTGGTACCAGAGCTGCCTGTGTCCAGTCCAAGATGACGTTTAAACCAAATTACAACTCAGGCACTCCTCCTCCCCCCTTTCCTGCTTTCAATTTTAATATTTTTCTCTGAAACCACTGGAACAGCTAAAATGACCACTAACATGCTAATTGCTCTCACTGTGTTACTGCGTCTATGACATTATCTGTTGCTCGCAGGTGGGAGAACGTTTAGCTCGATACGATGTGGAAAAGCAATGTGCTATAGGGAAGAGAGACTACGAGCTGGCCAAGAAGAAGAAAGAACTGATGGAAGACTACAGGAGGAGTGTCTACCAGCAGCTGGAGGTCTACAACTTACTGGATACGACGATGGTCAGTTGCTTGCATAGACTGTAAATAAAGATGGAATACATGTCTTCTTTTGATAGGCTGCACTCGAAAACCACATTTTTTCCTTATTTGTGTCATAAGGTGACAGCACCTGTACTCTGGGCTTGAGTGACTTCAGTTTTGTACAAGAGGAGGGAATGAAAACATGTTGTTCATCTGTCTGTCATATCAGTGGTCACCAACTATTGATGCTCTTACAAAATCTAAAAGAGAAACCTGTTTTTCTCGGTGTTACAGATCATGACAGCATTAAAGTCATCCTTAGCCCAAGACGCTCCATCTCTTCAGTCTTCCCCAGATGGCTGTGCAGCCTCCACCAGGGCCCCGCTGTCCACAGAGACATTGAGAATGGAGAATAAGGCAGACTTGCCCCAGGGCCAGTACTCAGATACAGGAAGTGTTACACCGCATTTAAGCAGGCTGCTGGTTTCGCTGTACTCCCCCTCTGCTGCGTCACACTCAGATGTAAGTGCAACTTAATGATCAACAATAATACAGCGTGCTGGTGCAACGTGAGCCACGTCTATCATCCGCTGACACTTACAGCAACAGCTTTTCTTGTACCTGTTGAATTATAAATGGCCAGTGTTGACAAACAGTGTTTTCTTCATGATGATCCAGTTTGAGGCTGCTTTATTTTAAACCTGTCCTGTTTGTGTGAATTTTTATATCATAAAACAAGATCTGGCCTAACGTCGCATCTCATAAACACACATCTTACCTCGAGTCTTAAAGGAACACATGGTGGGATTATAAGGTAGGGGCTTTATGTTGTACTCACCACTTACAGAGATCAGCTCGACTGCAGGTTTGGGTTTCGCTATTTAATTAAAAGAGTGCAACAGTTGGCTGACTCCCGCGGCTGCCAAACTAGCCCGAAGGCAGAGCTTTGAGCATTATACAAAGGAAGCTGGTGGCACACTGACACCGGAGACAGTGTGATGTAAAATAAGTTATAGAACAATGTAAGATTAGGACAAGACATTTAAATTAAAAACAATGATCTACTGTTAAAATAGACAAAAGTGAATTAAGGTCTGTTTATTTTTAAGTAAGCTCTAAAGTGTTTTACTGTAACTAGTACACCTTAAATACAGTTTAAATCTGACAGAAAACCAGTTTATTGTTGACATTTCTTTCTTTAATCTAACTTTTGAGCTGCCTCAACACTCAGCTGGAGAGACTTACCAGCTCATGAAGACGATTGATTTAGATGTTGTTGCCAAGTGCACAATTTTCATCAGAACTAGGTTGAGGTTGCTGATTGCTTAAATATGTTTTTGTGCTGTGCTGTGTAATATAGCCTGATTAAAGAGTTCTGAGAATCCTGTTTTCTTGAGGAAATTTGCTCTGAAGCTCTTTCCAAGGGTTTTGGATGGTTGCAGATCAGCCTATAGTTTACTTAACGCTTCACCATATTACTATAAAACCTATTGACTACCAGGTTGTACAGATTATGAGAGTATTATAGTTTAAAAGGCACTACTTTTCTAGTTGAAAATAGAAATTAGTGTTGGTTGGGCCTTCATTTTAGAGAATGTGCAATTTGTGCATATTTCTACACCACTTGATGGACTGGTTGGCTCCGGAAAGGGTCCAGGCACTTCATAGAAAATTGTGTGATGTTAGTTTTTACGAAGGCTTACATCCCATTTCTATTCGTTTATCCTGGTATGAACTGAAATTCAGATACATACTAATGTGGTCGATATGTGTTTACAGGTTGCCGAGGTGCCTCATGATGAGAGGCCTCTGCCGACCCTCCAGAGTCCTGCAGAGCAGCACTCCCCTCTGTCTGACACCCAGAGGTCTCCAAATGGCCTCGACATGAGTGGCGAGCCAGAGCCCCTCTCTGAGATGGCCCAGAGACAGGCTGGCCTTGCAGTGGAGGTGTTTGGAGAAAGCCTGGTGAGGAAAAGAAGACAACTGGAGAGATGTTCAGATGTTTTTAATGAGGACCAGAGTTTCTAAAGTGCTGTAAATACTTCAGAAAATCTGCAGTTCTCTGTCCTCATGTAGAGTAATGCCCACCTACTTTTCCTTACTCATATTGTTCTTTCTTTAAACAGGTGGCTGCTGCGTATTCTAAAACCTGGGGCTACAGAGAGAGTGCCATCTTGAATGTGTACAAGAAGCTTATGGATATATCACCCAACACCTCCAAAGAAGAATTCAGAAACATGATAAGGGCTGCAGTTTTCCTGGTCAAGAGGGCCCTCTTGGATAAAGTGTCACCAGTGAGTCTTTACTTCTACAGAGTTTTAAAAATGTATGAACGATCTGCTAATAATATGCTATTCTGACTCTGCTTGAATGTCACTTTCAAGGTCTTATTCAATGGTGTGATCTGGAACCCACTTCCAAACAATGCTAACATTCATGTTTAATTATGAGCACAAAGTCGCACATTCTTAACAATGTCTCTCCTGTGTCGCATGGGCTCCCCTTCTCTTTCTCCCCGAACTAGCTTACCTAAACAAACAGTTTTGACAAGCATGGTCTTGTAACCCCTCTCTGGAATCCAGCTACAGTCTCTATGGTAATGAAGAAAGGTCCGAATAATTCTAAACTTGTTAATTTGCCGGTGCTTAAATGATTCAGTACAGTCTGTGTTAAACACACCCTCTCAGCAGGGTGCTGTGTGATGCATGTTGTCAGTCAGAAGGTATTTCAAATTTCCATATTTGTAAAACATTTAATAAACATTAATGATGCACCAGCAATTCAGTTTACTGTTAAATAAACCCTTAAATCTGTCTAGAAAATCCCAAATAAACCATTCAGAGCTATTCACTGTAACTCTCCAACTGCTGTCAGCAGTTCAGAGTTTGCCCACTGAAGTCTCTCTGCTAATTAACATCACTCTGGTGTTAAAATGTTTTTCCAGTTTGGAGCTAAACATCTACTGGCTGTTTCCATAGGTTTTTCACGCATCCTTAAAGCTGCTCCGGCTACTCCTGAGCCAGCTGCTCCCAGGTCTGGGTCGTATGGAGATGAACCGCTGCCTGGAGCAGACGTGGCCCAGCCTGCTGGCCAGAGTCGGAGGGCCGGCGGCCCACCTCAGGGCGGCAGTCACTGCTTTCATATTGGTACTGTAGTACAGTCTAATTCCTTTCTCCTGTCAATGCACTTTCTTCCTCCATCCCTGCATTTTTTTCTTCCTAACTGAGAGCCTTTACAATCTTTATTCTGAAAGTGACTGTGCTGATTAGTACATCAATGTTCTCTTTTTCAATCAACAGAAGATTGGATTGTGCTAAAGTAAACAAACCAGTGCGTCTGATTATTTTAATCAGAAACAGCCTTGGTGTGATGAAATGTAATGAAGTTGCTCACGTCTTTTGGTGATTATCCCTTTTGTTTATGCTTAATGTCTTTTATATCCAGCTTGCGGTGATTTGAGGGTGGAACATCTTGTCATAAATTCTAAACTGTTTGAGCAACAAGCTACTCCATTCGGCTGAAGCAGGATCCACAGCAGACAGGACGGCATAGTAGAAATCAAACCAGTAAAATTATGCAATTGAGGTTAATACATAAATAATTTAAAAGGTTTGTGTTTCCTTCCAGCACCGATTATTGATCAGGGTCAGAGGTATACATTACACTACCGAGAAAGGACCAATCCAGCCATTCTTCCAACACTATAACCATGTTTTTTTTTCTAAAGAAAGTTCAAAACCATTATTTGTCAAAGTGGTTCATGTGTTTGTTTTGTATTTGTGGTAGTTTGTTTGACGTCTATCATTGATTTGCTGAAAATGTTTGCTGATATATAACTACATATAAGAGGGCACTATTCCTGATCAATGTATGCATGTGTTGTAGGTGGAGTGTGCTACAGAATATTCCTTTTTAAAGAGCAGTATTAGTTGGCTAACCACTAAGAATTGCTTTGACTGAGCCATGCATATACCTCTTTAACTGTTTGCATAGCTAAAAAAAAACCCCACTCAATTCAATCGAAAAAACAAAAAGAAATGACTGAATGTGATGGGACCTTTAATACAGAAACAGAACATTGTTAACTGTGAATTGTGATAGTAGCAGCTAAAGATCCCATCACGGCTTGTCAGGAGCACAAAGAGCAAAGCATCCTATTAATCATGCTATCAAGTATTTACCAGTTAATAAGTGTCTGACTGTGAAATGAGGAAGTAACTCACAGCAAAAACCCACAAAAGGTCTGTGCACCTGCATTGACCAAGAGATGGTGTATGCTTACATATGGGCTTATTTATAGTTTATACATGCATATGTGTGTCTCTGTGTGTGTCTGTGTTTGTGTGTAAATGTAGTTGATTCCTGAGCATAAATGTTATGCATTTAAAAGTAAAGCTATTTACACAACCTTGCATTAGACATATAGGTACTTTTAATAGATCTGTCCAATATTCCTCCCTAAATTACTGATAAGATCTGTTTAATGCTTGTTAGTTCAAAGCTAATTGTGTTACTTATAAACACTGAAACTGATAAGTGTGTGTGCACTCAAGTCATTGAAATCCCTTTGTTCCATATGTAGAGAGAGAAGATGGATATGAAGTCGCGTTGAAACCTTTGCTCTAATGTCATTTGTTCTGAGTGAGGCGGTCCTAAAGAATTCTGACTTTCCTCATCTTCGTTGCTCAAGTGCAAACATCTCTGACATGTATAGACGCATTCTTTTACTCCCAGAGCAAATTCCCTGTCATATTTTTTGTGTGTGTGTTCTAATTTGTTAAATATAATTGTGTAGTATCAACATCAATAGCTCTTCTTCAAACTTAAGTAAAAAAAAACAAAACAATAATTTTGATCATTTTCAAGTGCATCACAAAAGACTTTCTTTTGGTGTTTCTGCTCAATTCTGAGTGTAATAACAGCATTCATGTCACCAAATATTATACCCATTATGGGATTGTGTCTATTGCCAGTTTTCTTGTATCAATGTGATTTTTATTTTTTTTAAATTTTGTGATATAATGTTTGGCTACGTGATATATCTCTTGTCAGGCTTCATCAAGGTTTCTTTGTGCCCTCAAGGATGAGTGTGGAGATCCTGTATGAGCTTGATTACTGTGGTCTCACTGTGTGCTGCAGTGTGCCCTAGTGCAACTTGATATTAAACGTGTCACACTCGCCACCACCAGCCAAATTAGTCCCCAGTTGTCTCACTGACTGGCTAAACTATCTTCTCCAAAAACCCTGAAGCAAGCCAGAACCATTTTATGGGTGTAACCAAGAGACCAGAAGCAGCACAGCACTAAGTGAAGACAGTCTGAAAACTGTGAGAATATTCATCATGAACATTTTCTGAGTGGAGTCAGTGGAAGTATGCCAGTGTACAGATGTGTGTTTTGTAAGGAGGGGAGGATTCTGAAATCATTCCATCACCGTCCTGGGTCTGTTCTGAGCTCCGTCACAGCACCGAATGAATGTCTCGTTGTTGCTGTACGATGACAGCAGGTTTTTTTGACGTGTGGGTTTTTGTTTCCCACACACGCTCCAGTCACCTGATGAGGCAAAAATGGCAAACAACTGAGAGAACTTTTTCCAAGTGCCTTCTTCCTTTTTACTTTAATAGTACATCTGTATTCTCTGTCATGACTTGTCTCTGCAGCACATGCTTGTTGTGGTCTGTCAATCAACACAAGCATGTTGATTGACACCCCCCCCCCCCCAAACATGTAGAATTACTGACATATTGTTTTGTTTTGTTCGTCCTTGGCTTACATCATACAATGTATATCTCTTCCATTGCTGAGTGAATCTACAGATCCACATTCTTTTATGCTGTTGTTCTTAAAAGTCACCGTTTTTCATTCTTTTAGGAAATTGCTGTTTTGAAGGATGTACGTGCTCTGCACGTAATACCAGGAGAGCTGGTGAAGCCCTTCAAGTCCAGCGTCCCTCCGCGTTTGGCTCAGAGCAGGGTTGAGATGGTCGAGAAGCTACTGGCTGAACTGGGCACAGAGAACTCTGGTTTCACCCTGGACAACATCATGACGGTAGATGACGTACAAACACTGAAAACACATTTATCCATATGATTTGGATGGAAGCAGCCGCAGATATTTAGACACATCTTGTGCTGTCAGCTGAAAATGGCTGTCGTTTGAACTTTTAAAGCAACTTTGCCAAATTTTATCAGCTGCAACCAAATTGGATATGATTCCATCAATATTAACAAGTGCATTCAACACTGTAGCTGTAAACAATAAACTCCCATCTCTTTCCAGTCTAACTCTTACCTACCTGGAAACAGCAGTTATGATCAATGCTCTATTACATGACAGTACTTGTACTATATAGAGGTAACTATCTGGCTCTTTCAGACAAGCAAACAAGATTTTCTGTTCTGTTACATTTTCTCAGTAATTCCAGTGACAACATGAAAAAGGAGGCGGTGTGTCATGCGTCAGTGTTGCCATCTTTGCTGTGCACATTACATCACCTGCAGGCGTGTTTCTCAGTCGTGACCTAAGATCAGTCAGCAGCTGCCCCGGCTGGTCAAGACACCAAACCCATGCTCCCCCCTTCCTAGTTTGTGAGCAGCTCCCCGCCCATCCCCCTATGTCTCAGCCCACCTCCTGACTTTACACGGCTTTTATCAGCGAGAGCAAATTGATAGGTTAGACTTCAGAGTTTCTCCACCTTCTGAAACCGAAGCCACATAGATGGCACTGGACGGCCTGTGTTTGCATGTTTGCACATGCTTGCCCAGCGACGGTCCCCTTTGTGTTGGCTGTCTCCCATGTTTGCATGGGAAACATTGCCACTCTTGATGAAGATGTGACAGGAGGCCTGCACTCTTTGCCCCTAGTCAAGTTAGATGAAAAATACCAATGGGGCCCCAAGTTTAAACACTGTTTGAATAAACAAGAGATTGAGACGTTATTCCCTTGTTGTGTATATATTCTGTATATATTCAGATATATTCTTTTGCTATTATTGGTGTGATTCAGGGTGTTTTATTATTGGGAGTTTTCTGCCTCAAGGACAATGTCAGTGAGGTTCCACTATCAGAGGCTACAAATAGTCTCACGGCCAAACAAATATTTTGGATTCTTGAATTGAGGAGGTCTAAAACTGAGTTGTCCAGTTTAAATTGTCAAGACCAATAAACAGAGATAATGTATCTTAATTCATTAAATTAATCCCCTCATTTCATTCACAGTTACAAACTCTGGGCAACACCCCTCTTCTTGCTTATGTTTTGACATTTGTCAATGGCATCCAGCATTTTTTTCCATTTTCCTCTTCTGTTACCTCAGTGATTTGCTCTGAAGCAGGAGCCAGCGTGAAAAAAAAAACTGGGAATGATTGAATTTCCTGTAACTGACATGAGACGTTGACAGCAGAGACAGCAGAGAATAATGGCAGGCTGTCTCTAAGCCTGTTGAGTGACAGATTGGAGGTCTTTGTCCACAGTTTATCTCTGGATTTTAGTGTTCTGTGCTCGCGGCAGTGGCGCTGTGATACAACTCCTAACACAGGGATTAAGTTGGATAATGGAGTCTTTTTACATCGGGATGTACACCTTGAGGGAGTTTCCTCCTTCTTATTAAGTTTCTTGACATACTGTTGTTAATATTTAATTGTTTGACTTGTTTGAAAATGCAGTTGGACTGTCTCTGTGGTTGTTGCCCAGACAGCAGCAACCCATCATTTAAACCCTGTGCATGTTCTTTCTCCCAGTTCTGTATGGCTGCAATGGAGCACAGTGCTGCGGTGGTTCGAGAAGTTGCCGTGCGCATCATCTTATCGGTGTACCACCAGCATGGAGCTGCAGTCGTCGGTTACCTCCCCCCCAAAGAAGCAGCAGCGCGGAAGAACTTCCTCTACAAAGCCCTCTTTAATGAGTTTGCAAAGATAGATGAAAAGATGGTGGCGACACAGGCAAGAATATCTCGTCCTGCTTTATAAGGAAACACATCTTATATGTTATATATTATACAGGTGGCTTCATAATTGGCTGTTTTCTGTGGTTTTGCACTCAAAACCTGACTTGTCAAGTGTGAACCCCCCCAGAATTTACATGTTACATAGATAATGTTGCACGAGGCGTCGGCACTGTGAAAAACTCAGAGAACTAGGAACTGTAGCCACGTTTGTACACCTACTGCTGGGTAAACGGAGCTCTTCCATTGTCCACACGGTTCCATTATCACAATGAGAATTGGCTTGGTGAGGCACAGCTGGTAGATGTACGCTGAAACTGTCAGATCTGGCAGATGGGAGTGAGCAGGGCAGAGTTTGGCTTCACAGAGGTTACATGATGTCAGTATTTCAAGGCAACACTAAGAAGGAAGAAGACAATGTGCTTCATGCTGCACAGACAGAGAACAGCCTCCGCCGCCTGCTTTATCAAAGCCAATGCAGCTAATAATGCTAATTCAAGACTTTATGTGCTAATTGTGTTGTGAAAATAAACCGTTGTATTTCTGTTGTCCTGTCATGACCAACTGGACTTAGCATAGAACTGGGCTAAGTGAAAACAGCAGACTTTTTTCCCCTGCTAACAGTTAACAAGTCAGCTTGTGTTCTCAAACTGGCACGCTGCTATAGTGTGTTTAACTGTGGCGCTCACCAAATGACCAGCAGACACAGCCATACCATGATGTAATGGCCATGTAGCATTCAAGTGTTTAGACATCTGGCCAAAACTGCCACAGACACTGCAGAGTTTGACGCAAAAGAGCCAGGAATTGGCACAGAGCGGAGAAAAAAAAAAAAAGAGGCTGAAATGATATCAGGAACAAGTGATTCTGATGGCTAGTTATGTTTCACATCAGAAAGGTGGTCAAAAGGATGAGAAAAAGAAGAAGCAGTATCAGTAGACGTAGTTGTTGATCTGTTTGTAATCACTTCCTAAATTTGTGGTTAATTTGTGTTTATATATGCTCTGGAAACTTTTTTCAGAAACAGAAATACAGACTAAAGCAGTCTTCAGTCGAGTGCAAACCTCAGAAAAAATTAAGTGGGAGCTGAGACTTTTTGTAATTCTCTTTCTTCCTGTGAAGGCAATGGGACGCGAAGGCAGTGAAAGAAAAGCACTCCAAAAAGAAGCTACCAAACCTGAGAAACATCCCCAAAAAGGTACAGTATAACCCATTCCTTCACACATAAGAGAGTGAACGCTGTAGTCGCAGCTGAGAGCAATCCCTGCAATTTAAGAAAAATATGCTAAATCTGACTGTCTGTGTCAAATCAAAATATAACACATAGCATCTTTTTTAAATACAAATCTTACAGAAGCAAGTGAAACCAAGGTAAAGGGAGGTGAATTCCAACAGTCGCTCAACCATCTGGACAAGTAAGTGACACGTTCACCATTAAACAGGATAACACCGAGGTCAGAGATTTGACCACAGTCTTGTTGCTTCAGATTGTGCATATTCTGCGGTGAAACGGATGAGTCCTTCACAGATGAAGGGCTGGATCTGCACTACTGGACACACTGTCCCATGTTGAGACACTGCGATGAATGCAAACAGGTACAGCTGAATATCCTTTACCCGTTCATGGATTTACCGCCCGACCACAGCACGGAGCCTGTACAGCTTCGCTTTGTCTTCCCAGGTAGTGGAGATAGCGAGTCTTACGGAGCACCTACTGGGTGAATGTGGAAGCAGGTCCAAGTTCAGGCAGTGCATGCGCTGCTCAGAGGCTGTGCTTGCTGAAGACCTGCCCAGACATGCCCCGGGCCCTGCCTGCAACCGTGAGTCCTGGCTCCCAGATTCTGTCCCACTGCTGGGAAAAATCACACCCAGTTTGTCGATTCCTTCATCTGTCCCGGACGGTTTTGATTGACAGGTTTTCCACATACCATCTTACATAAATCATTTAATATTCATTCATTATCATTATCATTTGTTGTAGATTTCCAAAAGTGTAAAAGCCATTTGTAGAGAGAGTTCAGCTTCAACTGGGGTCAAATTCTTTAAACTTGAAAAATGTGGATACTAAAGCTGATTC
>BJFM01007380.1:0-10351 GCA_016586285.1 Arothron firmamentum
TATATATATATATATATATATTACTGAATGTAACATTGACAACATTGTGAATCGATAATATCATCTTATCAGGTCTACATGAGAGGACTGTCAGATTTTCTGATCGCGTTATCTCACTACCACAAAGCTCTTGTCTCTCTGTTTATCAAGACTTTTTATCGAACCTCATTCATCTTTGACAATTGAGATCCTAATATCATCATCTCCATCCTCTCAAACAGGAACCTCAGATTATGGACCATGAGCAAGTCAACTCCCTTAAATTTCATGTCCACTCCGTCACTACTGCTCTTCCTCAGGAAAGTCATCCATATTGATGTCAGAGCGTGATTTATACTGCCATGACTGCTGACCAATGGAGGCGCCTGTTGATCAATCAAGGCTAATCGGATTGGATGGAATCCTTAAAGAACAGCCAGATGGGAGCCATCAGAGTCAGTCTGTCCACCACTGGCCCTGATTCACTTCCTGTTCCCAGAAGGCAGCTCACTGCTATCTGAAGAATTATGCAGGACCACAGAGCTGGAAGACATGGAGATGATGTTCCAGCAGAAATCAATACATGTGACTGGTGAGCTGGCTGTTATGCAAAATTGTTACAATAATGTTTTTTAACACTCGTGAAAAAAAAACATTGTGAATTACATCCATTATATTTTTGTTATGGCCAAAACAATTCTTGTGCTGGGTGTATAGAGCTCTCTCTATCTCCTCACTCAGTTTTTAATTTAAAACAGCAAATAAATCTACATGAGGCTGGGGCACGCCAATAAAGAAGGTCAAACTATGTTACAGTTAACCGCAAGCAAACAGTCACAAGCTAACAGATGCAAAAAGATACTTATCTCTCAGCTTTGAGTTGAATATTTGTTGTGGCATTTAGGGTAATACTATGTCTTATTCAGCAAAGTTTAGCATTATGGCCAAAACATATATAGCGCATAGACGTTGGCTGTGCTATTGTTCCATCTTCTTTGTTCTTCTCTTTCCTGTATCTTTTCTCCTCTGCCTCCCCTGTTGAAGCTTGATGTGACAAATAGCTGGATCTGCACTTTTCTGCATCAAAACCAACATGCCCCTCATCATCGCTTGGTGCAAATTTGATCAGAACACATCCAGAATCCCCCAGCTGCCTGATGATGAATTGGCATATTAGGGACAATGCTTATGCATCAGGCCAGTGTTCTCCGGCAAATGACAGTAAATTGCTTCTCAGACAAATCTCTGGTCTGGGACTAAAGATGGATTAAAGCTTCTGAGTTCCCTGGGGTTTTAGGAAACCTTGTCAAAGAAAGTAGACGTCTTAAACAACTAGCAACAAGCTTTTCTGTTAAATTAGTAATTTTCAGGTCATTTACGCAAATAGAAGAAATTAAAGATACAGGACAGCACAGTGGTTCTTTTAAGTACTGCTAATGGTTTAAATTAAGCTGCAGCAGCAGCAGCACAACCTCACCTGGAAACAGTTGGCTCTAAATTAATCTTTCTGTTAAGGTTTGGTATGATGATAATGTGAGAAAAGCTATTTATCATTACTGTCTATCTAGTTTAAAATACTCTGTCACGTGTCAATTTCCATTGATAGAGTGAACTTGGAAAGTCAGGAGTTGAACTTAGTTGTTCAGATAGCTTTTATATGAATTAACATTAGTGTAAGCTGGCCTAGATTGGCTTGGTCCGGGTCCAGATTGACACTGCAGAATGAAAACCAATAGCCCTGGGCTGATATAGAGTAGCAGTGAGAAGAGTGAGAAGACAGAGGAGCCGTAAGAGGAGCAATAAAGCTAATGTGATCAAAGAAAATGGCTCTCAGAGTAGAGGTGGGATGAAAGCCACCCCTGGAATCTGGCTTTGCAGGACCTGACAGAGGTGACAGCATGATGAAGTTTCTATTGGATTTCCTAAGAGCACAGGAAAAGTAGCCCAAAACCACTACACCACTCAAGTGCTGGGTATGAAATTGATTGGCATTGTGTGTTTATTGTATCTCTCTATATAAATAACATCCCTGAGTCAATAAAACTAGAATAAGCAAGTGAATCTCTTATTGGCTGTATTAATTGAAGTTCTACAAACACCATTACACAGCTGTAATACCATTATAGCTGATCATTAGCAATTTAGCCACATGGCAGCTATCACAGAATATACTAATGGATCAAAACAACATTTTGGGTTGCCTTTATGCACAAAAACAAACAAGTTCAGCAAAGATTTGGTAATACTAGTACAGCATTGATTTCCATATGTGCCTTAAACATAGAGCATAAAGAAAAATCCAAAGATTGGGAACTGTTCTTAGCTCGAATGTCATGTCTCACCTCAGCTATTCAATTGTTGGTCAGCTTTAGCAATTTTCTCTATGTTTTACGTAGTTTTCTTTTTGGATATACAATGTTAAAGGTTTCCGTTTTACATATATTGCTATTTAAAGCTGGCGGTACTAGATGATAATACATGAAGTCACCATTAGACAATATTAATGTGTTTAAAATCAATATGACCTTGCAGCTAATTACAACCTAAACTGACAAATCTACAATTTGTTTTAACTTGTCCACGCTGCTGTAACCAGATTCGGTCCTCCTTTTAGTTGGTATTTATTTGCTGCTGTTGAGTGTTTTCAGAATTTATCTGAATTTCTACCAAGTGTTTTTAGAACTTGTGATAATAACATATAGAATAGCTATAGAATTTACTGGTCCCAGGCACCTGTAACAGTGCCAGAGGCAACAATGAAATTGTGTTGAGGTCTTTCTTAGCTTCTATTCAGAAGCAATCACAAAATGCCCACCAGTTTGTTACCAGCAATTGTCCGCCCTCTCCTTTCTAGGCTGTGTTTACAGGTTTGCATCTGAATCAGGGGGCCTGAGCGCTTGGCCACGTGGACCAGATTGATGTCATTGTCTCGGCACACTGACCTTTGCTGTAATACCCACAGCAGACATCACAAACTCTCACATCAATTTAGCCCAATTGGATGTGGCATGTCTTGGCTAACTCAATTTGTGGAGAAATGCACCTGTCTCTGCCTTCCCTCCCTATAGATTTACTCAAGGGGAGGGGGGTTGCAGAGGAGAGAAAGAAAGAGCAGTGGGGAGGTTTTTGAAGTCGAGCTTTCCCCCATACCTCACCCTAAAAACTCTCCCACGTGCACATAAACACCATACACCAACTTTTCACTATTTCTTCCAGCTTTTACCCCTCGGCTATACTTCGCAGACGTAGCTTTTATGCATGAGTGCTCTCTCTGTGTTAGTGTGTATGTGTGTGTTTTCCAACGTCTGGGCAGAGAGTCTGGGAGGAGCAGAAGGAGAGCCATTAGCCCAGCGGTAATCGCATTAGAGCAACGTTAAAGGGGGATGTGAATTTAAACAGCCAGCAGAGAGAAGAAGAGGAAAACTTAGAGGTGTTATTAAGGTTGTTCATTACTCATATGCTCAAAGTGTGTGTGGGTGTGTGTATATACCACACAAGGTCACTTCTTTGTGCAAGATGTGTGCCATTACAGTGCCGGGAATTTATGTAGCAATGTTTGCATTAATGGTAGTCATTTCATATGCATTATGTGCAAGGTGTGTGTATGAGAGAGAGAGAGAGAGAGAAAGGGATGGAGGGAGGTAGGGAGAGAGGTAGGGCTTTTTGGCTTTTGCAGCTAATTGAATTGTTTTACTCTGACTCATCTGTCTCAGAAACATATAAATGTGCAGACAGTCTAAGAATAGAATTGCCAAAACGTGCTTAGGGACATTGTTTTCAGCAAATTGGAAAGACGTCCAAGGAGAAGCAATAGTTTAATCATGGCCTTCCAGTCTGATTGACCTGGGAAAACCAATATTCTACACCTTTCATGTTCTGGTTGAATACTTCATTTGTTCACTGTAAACTTTGGTTCCTGAACATATGCTGGAAATTCCTTTTTGGTTGTGTTAAGACAGGAACTTGCAACCAGACGATGGGCCATCTGGTCTTGTTAGGAGTCACTGAGCCATGCAGGTTTTCCGTGACTGTGTTACCTGATGTCAGCTCCTGGTGTGTTTTTCACAGGTTCAACATGTTGAGTCATATCAGTCATCTTGCCTGGGGGCAGGAGAGTGCACGCTGGCTGGCTGCTTAGCTTCACTGAATCCGTGCACAAGAGGAGAAGTGAGGAAGTCAAGAGGACACACACACACATAAACATTACCTGAGAACAGCAGTTCTGAGAACACCTGCTCAATTTACATTTCCACCACTGAGCAACAAGAGATGACATATGCACTGACATGCCAGAGGGTCATCTGTTGTACTCCATCCTGCAATCTCTTCAGTTTCTGTACAGTTCTTTTGTTGTTGTTGTTGGCTGGTGTTTCAGAAAGTTGGGTCCAATTGGGTTAAAGTGTTCTTGACTGTAAATTTGTTAGTTCTGCTTTTTTCTAAAGGCAAGACTTCTGTCTCCTTTTGTCTGGCCCCGGACTGAGACCTTCTAACTGAATCAGGACAATTTATTTTTCTCCTATTCTTATCTCTGACACATTATTATTATTTCATCTTTGAAGCTACATAATCTAACTTTTTATTTCAGTCATAGATATGGGCTTGTATAATCTGGAAATTATAGTTGTTTTTGGTACTGATAAGTATTTGAAGTTTGATCATTACAAGTTCTTACACTGTCCTTATTTTAAGGGAATTAATTCTTGCATTTAACACTTTCAGGATTGTTTTCCATTTATGCTTTGGTTAAAATACTCTGAAATCTCCCTTCTCTTTCTCTCTATGGTGATAATGCAAATATTTGCTTCTCATGCAACGTATGTACACAACCATATTTTGTAAAGCCATTAAAAGTTTCACATACGCACTAACAAATGGATGTTGATGTTAACATTTGCAGACTTTATGGATTTTCCCTGCAGTAGTATTGACAGAGGAGACAATACGCCAGCAGGGCAGAGACAAACCTAACCTTACTATTCACTTAACATTGACTTGAGTGGAATCATCTGGACAAGGAAAAGGCCATTGTTAAAAAAAAAAAAAAAAAAAAAAATACCACAAATGTCACAATGTTTGTGTTGACGTTTGTGTGTCTCTCATGAGACTGAATTTATCAAGCAAATACTTGGCTTAAAGAGCAGAATATTTGCACCTCAAGATGGGCTGTCTTATTTTCTTTATTTTGTTTTGGTCTCTTGAGCTGTCTAGACCTTCCTCTTCCTGTTCTATTCATATATGAATTTTTACCAGTTGTCAAACATCTCTCAAAACAGCACCAAACATGTTAACAAAGTACAAGACTAAATGTCTCCTCTGTGAACCAGCACCTGATTATGGTGCAGTGCTCTTACCAGCCGAGGAGCAATGTTGACAGGGGCGGTTGGCCCCTGATAGGGACCCCCAAGGCAAACTGATCCAAGGTGAAGGGACAAAGAGAGTTCAGTCTGAGAAAAGGCTACTGGAGAGCCCGGTCCTAGATCAAGATAGTGTATTGTGGATCAGGCAGCAGAGCTGCTTCCTCTGTGACTCCAACCCAGATAAGCGGACGACGATGATAAAGATAAAAGATAAAACGCAAACGCTCCTAATCTGGCATGTTCTATATGGATGTGTGTCAGGAGTTTAGGATTGACTGTTGTGCAGCCTTCATTTGCAGAATGACAATAAATTCAGTGGAGTCCAGTTTTGTCCTATTTCACGGCTGAAGACACTTTGCATCACCTGCTGCTCTAACACAATTAGCCACATGTTGCCAAGTCAATGTGGAATATGAAGCTGCTTTATTTGAATGTCCACTTCTCTTTTGTTATTGACCATGTATGTAAATGAAACAAGCTGATTTTAGGATGTTTCTGTCCAAATGCAGAAATCAGCAGCCCGTAACGCCTCTGTCCTTCACTGAATCTGAGCACATCATTTCATAGACCCTCGGGGGTTAACACCTGAACACTCACCCACACAGTAATCGGAGGGTGTTTTTGCCCTCCTGTTCACATCCAAATGTCCAGTCAGTGACCTATTACAGCACAGCCACACAGAGTGACCCCCACTGCCCCCTGAACACCATCGCCCGTCCCTTTGCCCTGACGCTCCCCGCCCAAATGCTGAGGCATCAGTGCTCCTGAGCACACAGTCCTGTAGCACCCCTGACCCCGCTCTGTCCCCCATTATAGAGCAGTCAGAAAGCTTTTAGGGGCTCCGGTAACGCTGAAAGATTGATGGCGCAAAATGGGGTGGAGGAGGGGGAAGAGCAGGTGGTTAAGAAGAGAATGTCCTGCTTAATGGGTTGCCAGGAATGTAATTCAATAATTATGAAAAGTGACTCAGGAGAGCTGGACGGAAGGATGGCTGAATGGCCACCGAGACGAGCAGTCGGCCTTCTGTACATGCCTCAGCATCCTCCTCCTCAGGTGAACGCAGCTCTCTTTGTCTTGAGAGGACCACAACCAACTGTAAATTTCCTCTTAATTTCAAACATGAATTACAGTATATGTGTTAATATGTGATTTTCCTTTTAAAAAAAAAAAAAAAAAAGCAAATAAATTGCTGATGCAGATTCTGATTTTACTGATCATTTGGATCAGTTTAGTTGGATGGAAGTCTGAAAATGCTTCCTCCACTCTGCAGCTTCAACCAATTTATTTTTAGATCCTGACTTTGGAGTAATTTTGCCTTCATTTATATTGATTTAGAGAATCATGAATACTGAAGCTGTTGCCAAACAACGGACAGAATATTGTGACATTTTTTAAAAAACGTTATAGTTGATCATTAGCTGCAATCATTTGAAATATGTCACATTTAATAAAAAAAGATATAGCAGTTTTTGATCGAACATCACTTAGAAGAAATGACCTACAGCCATGGCTGCCTACTCGCCTCAAGTAGCACTTAACAATATCCAAATAATATAGAGTATGATTATCATGATATTTCATGGACTCATAAGGTCTGGTTGATTGTGTAGGTGAGATAGGTGGTGATATTGTATTATTCGCCTCATCGTTCAACCCGTAGTTAATAACTGCAACCATCCATACGGCTGTGGAGGTTCTGATCCATTGAAAACATCATCTGTAATCTTTCAGTGATGATACAGCATACCAGAATGCATAATGTTGATGTCGTCGTACAGCATTACGAATGAATGAACTTGTTATATTTCGAGCCTCAGCTGCTACGCAAAACACTAAAAACTATCAATTTCGCCCTTAACCTAAAAATACCTTAATGTGAACGAAGAATATATCATAACTTTAGCCGCTAGTAATGACAGAAGTGTTGCAAAATAAGATGAAAACCCATCAACAGACTCACCTAAACAGGATTTTAAATGTAATAAGTGTTCAATTGTAATAGTTCTGCATGGATTAGTGATCACACGTGAATGCAGATCTGCCGGAATTACCGTCTCTCAAATGGAAACGGTTCCTGCTTCGTCATAAGATCAAGCGTTTTTGTAATAAATCAGCTCAGCCTGATACACAACATGGACTAAAACTGCAAGTGCTGCTGCCTGCGTAACAGAAAATACTGAGATATGTGTTTAGTGTTATTTTCCATTTGTAACTGTTTAAAATGCCAGAACCCCAGGCAGCACTGCTGCTTTTTTAAAATCATATTTGGGGATGGATTTCTTTAGCTGTCCCTGTTTACTGTCTGAGCCCGTTGATTGAATTAAAGGTATTGGTTTTCCTCAAACTCTGTGTGTCATCAATATTTCAGCAGAGCAGATGCAAAACACAGCAGATCCTCAACTCGACTCAAATACCCTCTTAGTGTTTCCTTTTTCATCTTTTTAAAATAATAAGAATCATTTAAACTGCAGAGAACATGGGAAGATTTATCCAGGATTGTTATTTTTTTTGGTTGAGATAACGGGAAAACTGCTGATTTATAGTTTATTTTTGTATTTGAAATGTGGCATGGGCATATATCTGAATTATGAATAGAAATTAACTTTCCAGTCTGTGCTTAGAAAAAAAAAAGATGTATAGAAGAAAAAAAACAGTGGTATTAGCGTTCCTTGTTTTTTCTTGGCAGCTCAGTGAAATGATATATTTATTTGCTGCACGCTGCTACGGTTCCACTTTTCAATACACACAGCTTACTTACTGCCTTTAACTGGTTCACAATAAAGTACTTTCTGAGCAGGAGCACTATTTTGCAGTTTTGATGTGATTTACAAACTCTAGCATATACATCTGACCTCTGTGTGCCAATAAATCCCCTTTTTCCAGTTGGTGAAAGTCTTCCTATCACTTCTTCCTCATCTTTCATCCACTTCATCCTCCCTCTCTACCCAGGGTCTACTTTAGCTCTGTGTCTTCTTACTTTTGTTCCTCGAGATGTATTGATAATTTCCAGCAAAAATATGATTTCAGTTTATTCTACGGAGCAAAAAAATCTAATAGCTGAGCCCTCAATTCAATTGCGTTTTACCGGAGTGGAGAACAATAAACAGGGAGGAGAGCTCCGTTCCAGACGTTCACCATGAGATTATTGTTCAAAAGAGATCTGATACGATTACAGGAAGCAATAGATGATAATTACATCAGAACATGACTTTTCTTCAGCGAACACTTATATTCATCTGGGTTATGCATTGGCCCAAAACCGAAATGTGGCAACGCATGAGGATGACATGGCCTGTGATAGCGCCAGAGACTGGAGGTGGGGCAGTGGAGGCAGCGTTTGCAGTCACCACGGGGTCATGAGTCCATGCGTGACGTAAGATGGACTTTATAACACACTAGGACCCACGGTCACATCACAACATGACAAACAGCTACAGTATAAAAGTAAAACCATCGTAATGATCAAGAATTAAGTTGAAGAATTAAAGATGTAAAGTACTAAAAATAATTAGATTGAATTTATTATTTAATGCATGGTTTGGTTTTTCCTTTAAATGTTGGTTGTACATAAATATCAACTGCATGTTCAAGAAATTAAAAACAAAAAGCTTCCACTGTATATTTGATGTATACAACATAGTTGTTCTTACATCAATTCTTTCCTCTAGTAACAATGTTTGATTTATTGATAATGTATACTTTGTAAAAAGGGATAAAATCCATAAAATGAACAACGTTCAAGCCATAAAAAAGAATCTATAAAAGATTTTTGAAGAATAACATTTTTCACAAAACTGAGTGAGTAGAGATGGAGGGGAAGGTGAAAATGCTTTGACTGAGTGTGCACGCCGGTGCTGCTCCGGCACTGTTGAGACAGTCCGCTGGCCAAACAATCTGTAAAACCTGCAGAAAAGAAACAGCAAAACAAACAGAAAAACAAACTAATGGCTCTGACAGCATGCCAGGGTCAGCTGTTTGGTAAAGTGCGAGCGGTGGTGAGCGCCAGGCGCTGAAAGATGACCATTTTTACAAAGCAAGACAATGCAAAAGAAAAATCACAAAACGGGCCAACTTTGATGGCCCCTGAATATATTGGGCACTCCGTCTCAGCTGTGTGTGTGTGTGTGTGTGTGTGTGTGTGTGTGTGTGTGTGTGTGTGTGTGTGCGTGTGTGCGTGTGTGCGTGTGAATGTACGTGTGCGCGCCTGCAGCAGCGGGTGGGGGGCAGTAGGGTTAAGTAGGATAGAAGGCACCCATACTTCAGATTGGCAGCAAGCTGCCGCAAGGATAATCTAATCAGGGGATGCAATTCAATTAGCCAAGGGTCTCTGGGGCCACTGAGCCAGGCAGCCGGTGGCAGCGCTGCTACCGAGGGGGCTGCTGCCTCCACTACCCGACACCCTGACGCTAGCCTCCGACGGGGCCCTGGCCGCTCCGCATGAATGCAGATGAAATTTGAAATATGAAAATCTCCAATAATTTATGGAAGATGTCAGGAACACAGAGCCAAGCTGCTGTTGCTGGCCAAGGGGAGAGAGGAGGGGGGCGGAGGGAGAGGAGGGTGTTATTTTTCTATGGAGGTAATATTGTCTTATACAGCTGCTGCTGCTGCTGCTGCTTTTGTGAATATTGCCATGATGATACATCTTACGGGGAAGTGTAAGAGTGCCTTAATGAGAAAACAATCCATGTTATTGCAATTTTAGTGCTTCGTTGCATTCTGCATTGTCGGGACGGCTGTTGTATTACCTGTTCACAAGGAATATTTCACGTACAAACCAAATCCAATGACCACATACAGTCAGAGCATGTTAGTGACTGCAACTTATATTTGTTTTTCACACCCTTGAGCAAAAATGTCCTTCAACAATGACAATGTAAGTCATTTGCTTCATCAGTTTGATGAAATTTTCCTGGAATAGTTCCCCGCAGACAGACTATCATAGTTGTGTTGTTTTGTAGAAAGCGTTTTTGAAATTAATTTTGATAACTTAAAGACACAACAGTTTTCAAGTA
>BJFM01007382.1:0-14136 GCA_016586285.1 Arothron firmamentum
CACTCCCTGTTCACCCCCTCGTCACTCCCTGTTCAGTCCCTGCTCACGCCCTCGTCACTCCCTGTTCACTCCCTCCTCACTCCCTGTTCCCTCCCTCCTCACTCCCTCTTCACTCCCTCTTCACTCCCTGTTCCCTCCCACTTCACTCCCTGTTCCCTCCCTCCTCACTCCCTCTTCACGCCCTGTTCACTCCCTCTTCACGCCCTGTTCACTCTCTTGTCACTCCCTCCTCGCTCCCTCTTAACTCCCTGCTCACACCCTCATCAGTCCCTGTTAACTCCCTGTTCCCTCCCTCATCACTCCCTCTTCACTCCCTTGTCACTCCCTGTTCCCTCCCTCGTCACTCCCTGTTCAGTCCCTGCTCACGCCCTCGTCACTCCCTGTTCACTCCCTGTTCACTCCCTCCTCACTCCCTGTTCCCTCCCTCCTCACTCCCTCTTCACTCCCTCTTCAATCCCTGTTCCCTCCCACTTCACTCCCTGTTCCCTCCCTCCTCACTCCCTCTTCACGCCCTGTTCACTCCCTCTTCACGCCCTGTTCACTCTCTTGTCACTCCCTGTTCACTCCCTCGTCACTCACTGTTCAGTCCCTGCTCACGCCCTCGTCACTCCCTGGTCACTCCCTGGTCACTCCCTGTTCACTCGTTCCTCACTCCCTCTTCACTCCCTGTTCCCTCCCTCATCACTCCATGTTCACACCCTGTTCACTCCCTGTTCACTCCCTCTTCACTCCCTGTTCCCTCCCTCNNNNCCTCACTCCCTCTTCACTCACTGTTCACTCACTCATCACTCCCTGGTCACGCCCTCTTCACTCCCTCCTTCCTTCCTCCTCCCTCCCTGCTCACTCCCTGTTCACTCCCTCCTCCCTCCCTCTTCACTCCCTGTTCCCTCCCTCTTCACTCCCTTTTCACTCCTACATCACTCCCTGTTCATTCCCTGTTCCCTCCCTCTGCACTCTCTGTTCCCTCCCTCTTCACTCCCTGCTCACTCCCTGTTCACTCCCTCGACACTCCCTCGTCACTCCCTTCTCATTCCCTGTTCACTACCTTTTCACTCACTCTTCACTCCCTGTTCCCGCCCTCGTCACTCCCTGTTCCCTCCCTCCTCTCTCTCTCTTCAATCCCTGTTCACAACATCATCACTCCCTCTTCACTCCATGTTCCCTCCCTCGTCACTCCCTCTTCACTCCTTCGTCACTCCCTCTTCACTCCCTGTTCACTCCCTCGTCACTCCCTTTTTACTCCCTGTTCACTCCCTCGTCACTCCATGTTCACTCCCTCTTGACCCCTTTTTTCCCTCCCTGTTCACTCCCTTGTCACTTCCTCTTCACTCCCCCGTCACTCCCTCTTCACTCCCTCCTCCCTCCCTGCTCACTCCCTGTTCACTCCCTTTTCACTACCTTTTCACTCCCTCTTCACTCCCTGTTCCCGCCCTTTTCACTCCCTGTTTACTCCCTCGTCACTCCCCGTTCCCTCCCTCGTCACTCCCTGTTCATTCTCTGTTCCATATCTCGTCACTCCCTGTTCACTCCCTTGTCACTCCCTCATCACTCCCTGTTCATTCCCTCATCACTCCCTGTTCACTCCCTGTTCCCTCCCTCATCACTCCCTGTTCCCTTCCTCCTCACTCCCTCTTCACTCCCTGTTCCCTTCCTCCTCACTCCCTCTTCACTCCCTGTTCACGCCCTGTTCACTCCCTCTTCATTCCCTCCTCCCTCCCTGCTCACTCCCTCGTCACTCCCTGTTCCCTGCCTCATCACTTCCCGTTCCCTCCCTCGTCACTCCCTCTTCACTCCCTCCTCCCTCTCTGCTCACTCCCTGTTCACTTCATGTTCACTCCCTGTTCCCTCCCTCGTCACTCCCTCTTCACTCCCTCATCACTCCCTTTTCACTCCCTCCTTCCTTCCTCCCTCGTCACTCCCTGTTCACTCCCTGTTCCCTCCCTCGTCACTCCCTCTTCACTCCCTGTTCTCTCCCTCGTCACTCCCTCTTCACTCCCTCTTCACTCCCTGTTCCCTCCCTCTTCAATCCCTGTTCCCTCCCTCCTCACTCCCTCTTCACTCCCTCATCACTCCCTGTTTATGCCCTGTTTACTCCATCTTTACTCCCTCTCTTCTCACTACCTTTTCACTCCCTCTTCACTCTCCTTTCACTCCGTCATCACTCCATGTTCCCTCTCTCGTTACTCCCTGTTCACTCCCTGTTCACTCCCTCGTCACTCCCTCTCCACAACCTAGTCACTCCCCGTTCCCTCCCTCGTTACTCCCTCTTCACTCCCTCCTCCCTCCCTGCTCCCTCCCTGTTGATTCCCTGTTCACTACCTTTTCACCCCCTCTTCACTCCCTGTTCCCGCCCTCGTCACTCCCTCTTCACTCCCGCGTCACTCCTTCTTCACTCCCTCCTCACTCCATGTTCACTCCCTATTCACTCCATGTTCCCTCCCTCATCACTCCTTGTTTACGTCCTGTTCACTCCCTGTTCACTTCCTCCTTCCTCCCTGTTCACTCCCTCTTCACTCCGTCCTCCCTCCCTGCTCACTCCCTCCTCCCTCGCTGCTCACTCCCTGTTCACTCCCTGTTCCCTCCCACTTCAATCCCTGTTCCCTCCCTCCTCACTCCCTCTTCACTTCCTCTTCACTCCCTCTTCACTCTCTGTTCACTCCCTCGTCACTCCCTGTCCCCTCTCTCGTTACTCCCTGTTCACTCCCTCGTCACTCCCTGTTCACTCCCTCGTCACTCCCTCTTCACAACCTCATCACTCCCCGTTCCCTCCCTCTTCACTCTNNNCCCTGCTCACTCCCTGTTCACTCCCTCATCACTCCCTTTTCACTCCCTTCTCCCTACCTCCCTGCTCACTCCCTGTTCACTCCATTTTCACTCCCTGTTCCCTCCTTCATCACTCCCTCTCCCTCCCTGTTCCCTCCCCGTTCCCTCACTTGTCACTCCCTCTTCACTCCGTCTTCACTCCGTCCTCCCTCCCTGCTTACTCCCTGTTCACTACCTGTTCACTCCCTCCTTCCTCCTCCCTCCCTGCTCACTCCCTGTTCACTCTCTGTTTCCTTCCTCGTCACTCCCTGTTCACTCCCTTGTCACTCCCTCTTTACTCCCTGTTCATTCCCTCATCAATCCCTGTTCACTCCATGTTCCCTCCCTCATCACTTTCCTCGCTCGTCACTCCCATGTCACTCCCTGTTCAGTTCCTGCTCACGCCCTCGTCACTCCCTCTTCACTCCCTCGTGACTCCCTGTTCCCTCCCTCCTTCCTCCCTCCACCCTTCACTCCCTCCTTCCTCCCTCCACCCTCCCTGCTCACTCCCTGTTCACTCCCTGTTCCCTCCCTCTTCACTCCCTGTTCACTCCCTCCTCCCTCCCTTCTCATTTCCTGTTCACTACCTTTTCACTCCCTCTTCACTCCCTCGTCACTCCCTGTTCCCTCCCTCGTCACTCACTCCTCCCTCCCTGCTCACTCCCTGTTCACTCCCTGCTCACTCCCTCCTCCCTCCCTGCTCACTCCCTGTTCACTCCCTCGTCACTCCCTCTTCTTTCCCTGTTCACTCCCTCGTCACTCCATGTTCACTCCCTCTTCACTCCCTCTTCACTCCCTCCTCCCTCCCTGCTCACTCCCTGTTCACTCCCTCGTCACTTCCTGTTCTTTCCTTGTTCACTACCTCGTCACTCCATGTTCACTCCCTGCTCACTCCCTGCTCACTCCCTTTTCACTACCTTTTCACTCCCTCTTCACTCCCTGTTCCCGCTCTCATCACTCCCTGTTCACGTCCTGTTCACTCCCTCTTTACTCCCTGTTCACACTCTGTTCCCTCCCTCATCACTCCCTCTTCCCTCCCTTTTCCCGCCCTCGTCACTCTCTGTTTACTCCCTGTTCATTCCCTGTTCACTCCCTCCTCACTCCCTGGTCACTCCCTCGTCACTCCCCGTTCATTCCCTGTAATAGGGAATAGGGATTGGGGTTTCTCGATATCTCGGAAACCCCAATCCCTATTAAAACGAAAAGTCGTAACACACCATGTTTTAATTTTCTGCACATTTTGAGGCATGCCTCATGACGGTGGGACAAACGATGTAGGAGAAGATACGCACCAAACGTTTTCACCTTTTTCAACTTTTACAGCAGCCCCTCCCCTCCCCCTCCTCCCTGACAAACAGGAAATGACATCATGCAGCAGTGTGTGTCAAGGTTTTTTTTGATTGTTCGGACATGGTAATACCTATTAAAAAGAAAAGTCATAGGACATTTTCCAGAACTTTCCACACGTTTTGAGGTATGGCCCATCTGTAAGAGGAGATAAATGCCAAACTTTGCAACGGAATAAAAAAAGTTTATTAAGAATCAAAAAAAGCCACTTCCTGTGGTGTAAGATTGAGAACTTTTTTCAGTTTTTTGGGGATTAGAGGGACTCGTTTGTCCAAGGGCCTTTAAACTTCACACACACGACCGCCTTGTCCGGACGCACGTTTTGGTGTATGTTTTGGCCATGTGCGCCCTACGGGCGCGAACATATAGCGGTTTAGGTGTTTTTCAGTGCTTAAGGGGACATTTTTCAGTTTTTTGGGGATTTTAACTGAGGGCCGTGAAATTTCACACACACGGCTGTGTCACGCCACGGTGAGGTTGTCTCGTCTTGGGGTTATTGTCCTGTTATTTCCTGTTTTATTTTGAAAGGATCCTCACTTTGCTCTCGTTTCAGGTCACTTGCCCTTCCTCATGCGTCGTCAATGTCATCCTTGATTCTTGATTGTTTCCACCTGTTTCCCATCACCCTCATGTGTTAAATAGTCTGCGGCTCCCCTGTCCTGTGCCAAAGTGTTTCGTTTACCGTGCACACAAAGCCTTGTTTCACAGTGTAGTCTATCTCGGTCGGGTTACTGAATGATTCTTGTTGATTGGAGCGTTTTTTGTTGTAATTTCTTAGTCCTAGGATTTTCCTCCCGTTGGAGCGTTTTTTGTTGTATTTTCTTAGTCATAGGTTTTTCCTCCCGTTTGGAGTGTTTTGATTTGATCATTTGTTATTCCCCTATTTCCTCCCATTTGGAATGTTTTTGTTTGTACTTTGTTTTCATCATGTTTTCCTCCGGAAGGAGCGAACTTTTGTTAATAAACGGCATCTGTTACAATCTCCGCATCTGGGTCCTGCCCCCTGCCTGTCCGTGTCAGTCTGCTTCGTCAGGACACACGTTTTGGTGTATGGGTCGGTCGTGCACGCCCGTAGGGCCTCGTGAAAGTGCAAGTTCAAGGACTCTAACCTATTTAGCACTTGCTATGCAGCTCATGCAATTCAAGATTTCAAGATTTCTACATTTTAATTAATGAGAGCAAAACTTGCACAGTTTGGGTCAAGATCGCATTTAAATACCCTGAGGTTTTTGCTGCTTTTCAGATGGAGACATCCACCTGAGACATCAGGCGACGGAAAGGCACAAATGTTTGCGTTTAGCAGAAAATGCCCTGTTACAGCCTTTCTTTCTGAGCCGAATACAAAAGACTGGGAGAGACTCACAGTTCACATCCAGGCGGTAGTGTCGGATCCTTTTTTGCCCACCCAGGGCTTGGTGGCTTGCTTCGCAGCTCAGTGCCGCGCCATTGTCTTTCCGTTCCACTGGGATACGAATGGTGTTGGACACGCTGAACGTCTTGCCATTGTCCTGCTGAGACACAGCACCTGGACGGAGAGAAAGAGCATGATTTGATGCGAGGAATTGGATTGATTGATTTAATTGTGTTTAATCATGTCCTAGTCAGCCTGGTGTGCATTAAAAAGTTATAAATCAAGTGCCTATTTAACAAAGCGCAGATGAGGGTTTCTAATTACCAACGATGCATTGCGTACTAGATTAACAATTTCACTTAGCTTATGCATACTCAAATGCACAGCATCTTGAAAAAATAGACTAAGGAGGTGGAAAAGAAAGGGTTTTAAAGGGGAAGAATTAAGGCATTTTAGAGCAGCGTGTTACTGGACGATGAAGGAGCTGTTTGCAGCAGCGGGCACCTGTGACGTGATGGGTGACGTGATGGAGGAGGACAGAATGAGACGCGAGAGAAAGTAATTTGCATATGCATTTCACAGCAATTACATACAGAAGCATTTGCTTGTGAGTCATGGAGCAGAAGAACATTTTTGCGTGTGGATGAGTACACGAGACGTAGATAATATGCATCACCAAATGGAGATTTTAACTTTCCTAGGCATGGGGGAGACAGAGGGTGTCAAAGGCATATGGCTAGAGAAAGAAAGCAAATCCAGAAAGGAGAAAAAGAAAGAGAGAGAGAGAAAGGAGTAATGATAGCCATGAATGATGGCTTATGGTGGTGGAGGGTGAGGAGATGCGCAAAACTAGATATGATAGATGATGGTGATCACAAATTTGGGCACATTGAAGCGAAAACATTCATTATAATTCACAAACTTTTCAATTATTGCTGGTCATCCAGTCAGAGCTGAAACCAAGTATAAGCGAAACCGGAAAAGAATAAACAGAAATAAGGGGGAGGATAGTGCCTTAATTAAGGAGCACATGACCATATCTGTTGGTATCAGACTTTGACCTTCAGCTTATTCCACTCAGGCCAGAAAAAAGAGGAGTCAGCCGAGGAGAGGAGAGAGGTGGCAGGGGATAGGATGACAGGCTAGGAACCAGGAAGATATGCGGGGTTCTAAAGGTAGGTTAGAGAGGGCGAAGAGACCAAGCAAAGGTGCATCTCTCTTGAAACCCAAAGCTAGGAGAGGACCTTTTTCAAATGAAACAGATCATGTTTGCCACTGAATTGTTTTCTTCTGCTGGGGGAAATGACCAGTGCAATAACACACACTCGAGCTTGGTAACCTTTATCTCTAACGAGTCAAGTGAAAATGAAGTAACAGGCCTCTTTTTCTCTGTCAGTCATCAAGCGACACTCTGCCAGTGGTGCGATGTTTGGACCAGACTTAAAACAAACGTGTGAACTGTACAAACTGCACACCCTCAGTCTCTTATGTTTCTTTGCGCTCTATAAGCATTGTTATGTTATTGAGGTGAAATAAGCCCGAAGCATTCATTGTTTATGTCCTTAACGACGGAGTGGAAAAATACTTCAGGGAGGTCCAATCAACTGAAGCCCAATTCAGGACGCTGAGTATTAAAGGATAATGACACCGACACTTTTACCAAGTGCAGAGAAGTATCAGTAAAACAGCAAGAAATTAATTAACAACAGATTAACAGTGGAATGGAAGTGGTAAATGTTGAAATCTATGAGCACACACATAAACGAACACACACAAAAAAGCTCCAACACATTCAAACAAGAAAGTTCATGGAAGAAATATTGTCTATGTTTATGGTTTAAATCATTGATTATGGAGACTAAATAAATAATTTCCAGTTTCCTAAAACACAACATCCTTTTTCTTTCAATATACTATTCAGCGAAAGGGACCGCAGAGTGTATTCACGAAGGCTAAAGTGAAAAAAACAGGTAACGGTTTTTCAAATGCAGTATTGAATGCAGCAACCTCTGGAACATAGCTCAGCTGATTCGTTTATGCATTTCATTTCCTGCAAATGATCCGTACCATTTCGGAATCTTAGTAAGAATCCTGGTCACAAGAGAATCGTCACTTGCGATCTCAACAAGTCGTGCAATGCGGAATACGATCAAGGAGGGCGATTTGTGTCGCACAAGGGCACAGAGCTGCAAATGCATTCTCTGCTGGCCTAAATTCAGAATCCCTTACTAAGTCTTATCTTTTCTTTTCTTTTCATAGCTCTTGTCTTGAACGAGCTGTTTCCGGTAATTTATGTTTATGCTGGAGCTTTTATTCGATCATATTCCAGATATTGGGATCAAAGAAATCTACCTTAAGGCTTTCACAAAAGGCACCTGTAGCTTAAAATAAATGGCATTTCGGGTCAACGCCGGGGCCATCTACCAGCGATACAATCATTTTCACACTCTCTGTTGGATTTTTAGAGAGAATACCAGTCAGAACAAGCAAACAGCGCACGTAGCATGAAGGAGAAAGAATAGATGTTGCCCCCAGGAGTTTTGGACATACAAGAAAGTATTTCTACAAACCTGGATGAATAATAATGATGGTTTCTCTTTGGGTTTAAGGCAACAGACACATTTATGTGAGCATGGCATTGTCAAATAAATCACAGCATGGTTTTAAAATGAACAATAAAATGCAATCACACAGGAAATGAACCCGAGTCTGATCCAAATCTTTAAGTTTCTATTTGATCTGCTCATCAGCAAGCCAGTAAATTTAGATATAAGGGAATAAGCAAAGGCATCTCTTCACAGAACCAGGACTGACAAACACGTGATTTCACAGGCGATAAAGCATTTGAAATTATTACGGCCCAGGTTCTTCTGCTGACAGGATGTCACTGTTTGTCATAACTGTACGTTCGATCATCTCATAATTCCTGCACACTCAAAGCACCTCTCAGACGCAACGGATATGGAACTGTGATGCGTCACGCTGTGCGCATTTGAATTTGTTCAAAGCGTTTTTTGATGATTGATTCTCCTTTAATTCTCCTTCTGCACATACGTATAAAGGAACGGAAGATGGGGGAGAAAAAAAAGTGTCATCCATTAATCATATCTTAATTTGCTCCGTACCTACTGACCCATCTGGCACTCCCACTGTCAACCCATCAATCATCAAAGCGCTCATCCTTTTTCCAAGTCAGCACTCAGTCCATGATGTCATTCAACCACTTCCACATCATCTATTCTACATTCTCCCATTAGTTTCCTCATTTATCTCCCACTCTCATTGTAGCGTCCATCAGTCCGTCTATGAACCGTGTCCGGGTACCTGGAATCTCTCTGCCGTTGCGGACCCATCGTAGGCTAGTAGCAGGCTTGCTCCTTGGGGAAACACAGGTCAGCTCCACGTCATCGCCTTCCACTGCTTCCTGCTTCACCTCCACCGTTGGCATCTCGGGGGGCACCAGAACTGACAGTGTCGCCACCTGGTGGTGCGTGGCGTCTGTGTAGAGCTGACAGAAGTAGCCCCCTTCGTCCATGACACTGACGTTTGTCAGCGTGATGCGTACGAGGCGCGGCGTGAACAGCACCATCTGGAAACGGTCATCCTTCAAGGCTGGAGGTGGTGGAGAGAAAAAAAATAAAAAATCAGACGGTGATGGCATGAGATGAAAGATTGGACAAGAGAGGATGAGGACACAGGACAGTGCAGGAAAAACAAAATAGCTTCCAAATCCAGGGAGAAGAAAAAGGCAAGAAAAACAACAGAACACACTTGGTCAACACTGTTGACTTGTTATATTGCAATATTGGCAGAGACAGAGACACAGAGCATAAAAATGTGTTTTTGTCATGGGGATTTGCTTTTTTTGAAACAGAGACACACAGACACAGACACACACACACACACACACACACACACACAGAACTTGTTATTTTACTGGCAGGTTTTTGCATTATTTTACATGTATTTTCAGGTCATTTATTTTCGAATTTTCCAGAACAGAGTGTTGGAGACGGTCTTTCACTCTATTATGGAGTGAAAGACGATAGAAATTCAATTAAATTAAATTCGAGAAGTTAAATCTAATTACCAAAAAATACACCTGATAATGATATATTGGATAGAAACTTGTTTCAACTGGCTGCAACGCTGGAATTAAAGAATTATGAACTGAAAGTCCCTCAAATGTCAATGGATCATAAAAAGATCATGCTGTCTGATCTAAAATATTTGTTATTTATGGGGAGAAATGATTAAATTAAGTATCTGTATTATCCTGTTTATGTTGCCCAACTGGGGCAAACAGCACAGGAGTGATGCAAAACCACAAACACAAAAAACATGCAAGAGGAAAAACGCTGCACTCACAGAAACAAAGCGGAGGCAAAAAACCCCACCAAACAAATGACAAAAGCTGCAAATACCAAAAATACGTAAAACCCAAACCCAAATGCAAAAGAGAAATGTTGCAAATTCGCTCCGCAAAAGAAGTCCTCCGCAGGGACCTGACCTGAGGATGCAGATTTATAGCAAGATCCCAGTCTGGGTCAAACTAAACTCTTTGAAAGGTGGACTCAAAAAGGTACGTTTGCCTTTTATGTCTTTTATAAGCACTTGGCTGTAACAGCAAAAGACTTACCTAGCCAATGTTATAGCTTACATTTTTTGATCAGTTCATCCCAGCAGCTGTGCTGGCAATACTTTGTTACTTTTCCATTCCGTACGTTTAGCAAAATTAAGTAATGTTAGCCATAGTGGTAGAGAGAGTGTTAACGATAAAATAAAACACAGGATAAGCAGCAGAAATGATACTGACACAAATGGACCTTGCCCTCTGATGTAGCATTTTTCTTTGTTCTGTGATGATCATTTTAAAGTAAATTTAAGTTCAATTTCATGAATTTGTGGTATCACAATCTGCCTTTCCAGGCAACCACATTTTGTCCTTTCAGTGGCCAAAATCTGGGGACAGTTCCATTATTCTGTCACTCGTGTGCCAGAAGTGTTCAGTTGTGCCAAGAATGGTCGGAACTCTTGATTGTATGTAAATTGGTCTATTTAGAGATTATAGTGTCCAACACACCAATTTCTGGTGTAAAAGATACAAAGACATATGAACACATTTTTTAAACAGAAATATTTTACAGGCCTTTGATTCAGGACCTATACAATATATAAACAAACTTAGAACCTAATACAGGAGCTGTGCTGTTAGAATGATTTGCTGATTTGACACAGAACAGCATATTTGGAGACTGCTACCGCCTGTTCTTGCTTAAAAAAAAAAACATTTTCTGTATTTTTCCTTTTGTTTATCAGAGTCATCATTGGACAGAGTCACAGAAGAGGCATGATGGCTACGCCAACAATGACATTTTCGATTTCCTGGCAACGATGGACAATATTAAAATGAGCCGCAGATGTTCAGCGCAGCAGCAGTCAATTCAGATGGTCACAGGGAAAGGAAGTGACTTAAGGGAGACACCTCAGCCCCATAAACCCAACATTTATCTGAAGAAAGATAAGAATATGGAATTAATGACATAAGTTAGAGCATATCTTCACTATACATATTGAAGAATTGACAATTGACATTGACTTTGACTTTCCTGTTTTGGTGTTTTTCTTTGACCAGAATGTTTTTCTCTCCCCCTGTTAGTACCTTAAACTCCGGGGACACTAGACCTGAGCTTTGTGATGAAAACAATGAATTAAAAACAGAGAGATTAGACCTTCATACCTCTGTATTATTAAGACCAATATTCATTAATCTTTCCTGCAAGGCATTTATAACATATTTAATATGCATAGTGCTGAGATGTACGGAATACAAGAACACAATTTTCTGCACCAGTGCTTGACTGTGCATCAAGAGGTGCACCGGTGGTGGGCCTCTAATGTCAGTTAATTAGATATAAATACAAGCTCTTATAAATCAAAGTTTCTAGATACGTAATGATGTCGCTCTTCTATATTGTAAAGATTGCAGCATGTTTAAAAAAGACATAAAGAAGAACATACCTTTTTATTCTCTGCTCTAAAAGTTAGCCAAATGTCTTCTGGGCATCGTCTTTCAAGAGAGTTGGTTCCCCTAGTGGCCTGCTGCACTTCCGTTTTGAGGAGCGAATATATGGCGGTTTTTCTCCTTGCAGTTGTTTGTGTTTGTGGTCCGTGCAGCGTTTTTCTTTCACATTTGTTTTTGTCTGTTTTTAAAATGTTTGCTTCATTTCTGTGATTGCAATACTTTTCTTTTGCAGCATTTTTCCCCCACAGTATTTGCTTTATACATTCATGTGTTTTTGTTTTTGCATCATTCCTGCATTCGCAGCGTTTGGCCCTTCCTGTTTTGCAGCGTGTTTTCCCCCCTGCCAGTCACAGAAAGTATCAGCCTGCTCGGCATTAGCATATGAAGAGCATCTCCAGAAATTTGGAAGAAAGAAGAAGGAAAATAAAAAGCAAATTAGGTGCATTTACATTAATGGTTTGAAGGACAACAACTACACAGATTTCGATGAAACACATTTATAAGACCAAAAAGAAGTAGCAATTACAAGGATGAAAAGAGGAAAGAGAAAACAGCTGCAGGTTGATATGGGGATGGCTGATCTTGGTTTTGCACCAAGGGTCATGGCCAGAGCTCTTATGCAAAACAGAAGAACGTGGAAACATGTCAGGAATTTAGTCTTCATCACTAAAACAGACTCGATAGATGGGTTTGTGGTACAGTTTTGAGCCGTAAATATTTGTTCTTGTCTTTTTTTTATTTTTTTTTATTTTTTTGTTTCGATTCTTGTATGATCTAAGACTTCAAAACACACATAAAATCAAGAAGCCCAGCTAGTGATTCAGCGCTATATTACTGGCTGTCCTCACACTCGTGTTGGCACTTAATGTAAAGGAAGCGACAGGACTGCAATTATATTTAATTTGGAAAAGCTGCAGATTAAGGGCTGAAGAGGCTGATCAAATATGCAAACACCACCGTTATCAAAACCATTCTGACAGTCAGAACTTTGCTTTGAAAGCAGACGCTTTTACATTTTTAAGAGAGCTTTCGGCTATGATTTTTAATTAAGCAGTATAATATTTGCAATTTTTCCCACCACAGTTTTCATTTCTTCCCATGAGCAGTCAGACATGTAGTGTCTTGTCCATATCGGTCTGGAATTTTTCCTGCATCATAATTGGAGGAGAATTTTCCATTCTGGAATTGATCCTAGAGCTGAAGATCAGTTTGTTCTAAAATATTCCGGGAGAGTTAGCAAAAGCAGTCCTGATGGAGAGACTTCGGGATGTGCATTGATATCGCATAACAAATGTCTTCCTTAACTCATTTATAGCTTTGAAAAGGGAGGGCCATTCCTTTTTTCCCCAAGAAAAAAAAAAAAAAAAACTCAAAATGACTTCATCTATTCTCTTTGTAACTGGCTGCTTTATTCTCTTGTAAGACTGTTTCCAATTAGTGTGTTGTATTTTTATTTTATTTTATTGTTTTTAGTGAGCTTGTGTTTCATTACAATCTTTTCATGCCATGAAACACTTGGGACTCCAGTCAAGGCGAGAGGAAAATTTGTATCCAAAGAAAAGCTTATTGCGCAGCACAATAATATAAGGAAAAGTATTAAACTGAGTGATGCTCTCCGCTGACTAAATGAGCAATGGTACCACTGTGTGCTGTAAACAAGGTAAATCCGATGGAGGGAAAGAGCCGAAGAGTGAGGATGAAAAGTTAAATATGAAATTTCTAAGGGCTTAATTCCCCAGACACTTCATAACCTTCTTACAGCATACAGCAGAATTAAAAAAAAAGAGAGAAAAGGTGGAAGAAGCAGTGGAGTTTGAGTCCAATCTTCATGGTAGGTATTGCACTAATGTTTTCACCCTGTACACCAAAAATTTACAATTTCTGTTGCAGGAGATCTGCAACAGAAATTCATTCACTGCAGTCTCGTAAAACGCAGCCCCGGCCTGGTTGCACGCTCGCCAAATGCGGCGTTTAATACTGTGAGCAAGTGCGGAAAGACTCGACACGGAATGGCCCGCACTTTCTGTTTCTAAAGTCGGTGGCGGTACATAGGTGAGAGGCAGGAACAAATGACCCTGGAGAGAAATGTAACTGACGCTTTCAGAAAAAGTCACCAGTTGGGTTTTCTCCAGTGCATACAGGAAGCAAAAAGGATATGGAAGGCCATCTGCATCTTACATCTTCTCTGCACTTTAGATTATGTCCCTTTAGATTGTCTCTAAAGGGATATAATGTCTCTATTAGCCTTGCCCGATGGTCCTTTTCTTTACCCTTGGAATTTTTGTGTTTGCGTTTTTTTTTTAATCCATTTCAACTTCTTTATGTTCTCTACTGTTATTACATCTCCATCATCATGTGTACAGTTAGTCTTTCTTAGTCTTTGATTTAATCTAGGGTAGGATTATTTTAAACCGATACTCATAAGATGACCAACAATGTTTTGTTTGCATATTGAATAAAAAAATGATTATAATAAAAAGCCATGTTTCCAGAGGGTTTTTATTTTATATATTTTATTATATACTGAACATAAATATAAACACAACACTTTTGTTTTTGCTCTCATTTTTCATGGGCTGAACTCAAAGATTTAAAACATTATATATATATA
>BJFM01007391.1:5806-23688 GCA_016586285.1 Arothron firmamentum
ACACACACACACACACACACACACACACACACACACACACACACACACACACACACACCCTGTCCAGAGCTCGCTGGGCTTTTACTGCATTCTGGCGAGCTTAATTTCATACTTTTGCCTCCTGTGACGGACGCGGAAGCATCCGCCGTGCGAGCGGGCCGCGTCTGAGCCGAGTTGTTATGAATGGAACGAGCCAATTAGGAGAGTGTGATTAATAATAATGCCATTCATTTCACTGCTCCCAGGACTAGGGGAGGTGCGGGGGGGAGGAAGTGAAGACACAGGGGTGGGGGAAGTTGGGGAAGACGAAAAGAAAGAAGAAATGGGGGTGATTTAAAAAGGAGAGGGGCAAGATGTGCAGGGGGGGGGGGGGGTTGATGGGGGGGTTGATGGGGGTGTGAGTGAAGGAAGGTAATCTGATCTCTGTCCTGATAAAGCCAAATTTATTTTGGAGGGTAACAGAAACAGCTCCATGTCACCACGCAGAGCTGGGCGGGGCAGAAAGTCCCGTATAGACCTGTCAATAAGACAGAAACCATCATGACCATAAAAGCAGGTTAGAGATTTATACTGAACCAGAAACTCAACAACAACAACAACAACAACAGGAAAGATTTCCTCTGCTGGGGTTTCAAGAGGTTTACAAGAGGTTAAATGCCCTGTTGACACAAAGCAGAGAACCTTTGACAGCGTATAATCTAAAAGTTTGCACGGCAGCTCTGTTTGTGTGGAAGAAAAAACACACAACCAAAATGAAGCTTCGTATCTGCACAGGAAAAGTGATGATTTCATTCTGAAGTTCGCATAAAAGAAAAATAAAAAAACCCCATGACAGCCTTGAGGTGCACGCCCAGTGCGCACGCAGCCGTCACCATTACTAGCCCCTGGTCGATTTCGAAGTGTTTGGGTGTGGTGCTTGTGCTTTGCGGTCTGGACACGAAGCCTTTGAGTGGCGCTGATCCGCATCTGTGAGCCTCTTGGCACGGCCCGTGTTTTTTTAAGGGCCGCTGTCGCCTTTTCAGCAGATGGTGACTTAACGTGTGGACCAGAACGATCTACACAAGACCAACATCATCTGAACGTGTTTGTTAAACCATCACCAAGCTGCCAGCTTTTGGAAAAAAAACCTCCAGTATGTCAGCCTTGGCAGTAGACATCCAGAGCAAGCTGACCTATATCTTACTGTCCATAGCTGCAGTGATTGACTGCAGCAGTGGGCTAAACCCTACTTAAACACAGCCATACAGACTCCTACTGTACTCTAAGATTAAAGATAGTGTGTGTTATAAATGTCAATACAGCTGCAGGTCAACAGAAAGCAGCACTTCGTCTGAGCGAATCACAGAACAAACAGGTTTTTGGGCAATGTTTTTTTTAAACAGATTTCAGCCAAATAATTTCATTCTTCTTAATGCACAATCCGGCCCAGAGAAGTCCGTGGAGGAGTCATTACTGTCAACCCAGATACGGACTGCTTGGTCATCGAGGGTCAGGAGGATCAGACGGATTCAGACAGACTGAGTTTAATTGACAGACTCCCAGCAGAGGAGACAGTAAGTACTCGGACTCATCCACAGGTCAGAAAGACCCAGTTCTCGTTACTGTACAGCTAGCATCGGAGGAGGAGGATGGCATGGATTCACGCACAACGGATGCAGGGAGAAAAAGAGGGCAGAGATTGGGCTGGCTGCTATCGGGCCCTAATAGGGCTACCGGCTACCTTGACAACAACAGATCCTGCTGGGATGTGCTGTGGGGCAGCAGCGATTTCATTAAATCGCTGCAGCCTGTAAAGATGAACGATACAGCGGACTGAGGAAACGCTGGTGTTGCTGCTTTATGGCGGGAAGAATGGACGTGCGTAACCCCGCGTACCGTGCAAAGTCACATGCCAGTGTACGTGCATGAAAGCATGGCCAGTTCTGGTAGAGTTATTAACCAGGTGAAGGTGTGACGACGGTGTGTATGTGCGTGCACACGCATCTTGCTTAAGAATGTTGGGGGGGGCTGAGTGAAAAACGACAGGCCCGTAATGCTAATGCTGTTGTCCTGGTCGCTATCGTGGCTCAATAAAACTTTTATCTGGCAAGGTTCGCGCAAAGTTCACCCGTGTTTCTCAAGAGCGGACTTTGCCAGTCGGACTGGAGTTTTTCTAACTCGTAAAGGTTGAAACTCTGAAACCTTTTTATTATTCTGAAGCCGCGTCTGTCAACCTCCCGCCGAGACAGGCACGGCGGCGCTCGCACGGGCACCATTGTCCCTTCATCAGACCACTGCTGGCACTGTGGGAGCGCGCACGTAGTAGAGTAAAGAACAGAAGAGGGTTCTATTAATGAGGAAACAAAGAGCAACTTTGGCGCTCGAAATATACCGTTTCTGCAAAAATGCCAGAAGTCCATAACCCAGTCCGCCTGAGTCTGATTAACTTCAACACAAAGTCAAAATTCAAATTCCTCAGGGGCTTTAAAGTTATTCCTGCAATTTAAAGGCAGCAGACGGCACAAAACAAACCGAAGGTCGTGTTTCTTATCACACATTCAACAAGGTGACATCATGCCTGCGGGGAAGGCGGGTCACTGATACTACACTGCTTCCACTGGCCAGAAACGCTACTCCTGTTTACCTCAGCACCTGCTCTGTGTTCCATCATCTGACTCAACCATCGGCGTGCCGTAAAGCCCCGCCGCACTCAGGATTGTTCCAGGAATTGAAACGTGAGCCCTCCTGAGTAGCGCTGTGGCGGAGGATGACCAGCGAGCGTTATCGCCGCCCGGTACCTGCAGATCGCAACGCGGCCCTTCCCGCCGGCTCCGACTCCGCTGTCGGAGGCTCAGGTTTTATTTCAGGAGATGAGCAGATTGAGCCGATTAAACAGAAAAGTCTGTGAATTTCTCGGAGCTGCTGGGAGATCTCGAAGAGGATACCTTTCTTTTATTAGACGGGGTTCTTTTGCGGTTGTATCTGAGGCGACGGAGGCAGAAAGAGAAGAAGTCTCATATTTTCAAGTTTCTCCATTTTTCCCAATTAGGGGATGGCGTGTCATGTTCGCTGCAGTCTTTCTTTCTGCAGACCTAACAATGCCGAAGCTGGATTGATCAAGGTGTTGCCTCCGGTTCGAAAGAGATCAAGGCCTCTGCCCATCGCTGCATGTTTCCGTCCTTCCATCAGTCTCTGCTCGCATCCCAGAGCTCCTGGGTTTCTGCTTCCACTCCTGTTTGTGTTTGCATAGTGATGGATCTGAACACAATTTGGTTTATGTCCAAGGGGAAACAATTAGTTCACTGTGTGTGTTAGTGAGCTGGCGTCTGTGGGCGCTCAAGGCTGCAGCCGAACAAACTCATTAGCCGACCATTTGTTAGAGCCGAGACAGGTTCGCCGCGGTATGTGAGGATACGAGGAAAACAAAATAGGAAATCAACCTGGGAGGAGGCAAATGAGTGCAGAATTCAAAAACAGGAAGCAAAGGTTTTTAGGTTTAATGATTATTTAGCCTTCCTGACAAGGTTTGGGCAGTTAACCCCCCCCCCCCCCCCCTTTTTTTTTTTAATCAATGGATTTGGGCTGGTTATACAAACCAATTCCTTTGACTTTTTTAGAGATTGTTTGGTACCTCATCAAGTTCTCTTTGCCTGCAGCTTATCAAAACCTCTATATTTTTTTGTTTGGTTTTATATTTATTGCATCATAGGGATCCCAAAGCACAGAAAAAAGCATATATCTCACTAGCCTGGCTCGCCATCACCACGATAGATATGTCAATAAGGACATGTTGCTATACCAACACTAAGCAAGACTAAGATAAAACCAGTTCTAAAGTTGTAAAGTTACATTGACTTTTTGCTGGAGGTAATGCTAACCTTAGCATGAGCTAATCTGGAAAGCACAAGTTCAGCCCCGTGTTTGGAAGAACAAGCTGATGTGTTCAATTTAGCTTCACTGAGCTCAAAATGTTTTAATTTTCAAAAGTGACAAACAAGCAGGTCGAGGCCACTTACCGTGTTGGGTAAACTTTCAGTGCTGTCAAATGGGAGGAAATCCTTCAAGGAGAAAGAGCAAAATTCGGTTCTTCTTCCAAAATATTTGATGCAACACAGCCGAGAACATCTGGTAGTTACTGAGAGATGTGAACGCAGTGAAGAGGTTCTCTCCAGGAAACTGCAGCAGCTACACTGCAGCCATAGCTGGATATGTCCAGACATGTTAATGGGGCAAGTGAAATGCATTCTGGGACATGTAGGAAATAGTCAAAGTCAACTTTATTGTCAGATTTGCTGTACATGCACAATATACAGCATATATGAAATTTCAGTCCTCTCAGAGCCACGGTGCAGAAGTAACTAAACTAAACTACTCCAACTAAACTAAATAAAAAAGAATACCCTAAAAACTACAACCTAAAATCTAAAATACTAAAATCTTGAACTGATGTTAACTTTGGGTCACACTCATTTAATCTTTGCTGGAAAAAGCTTTTCGAGTTTCGGGCTGCAAGCCCTCCTGAACGCCAGCGTTCCCAGATGGTCCCAGATTATTACTCTTCACCCTCCATCCCTCCACGTCTCCGTTATCCATCATGCATGGACCTTCTGTCCCGCCCCACTGACGTGCTACTTTTCATTTAGGCAAATCCCCACGTTTTAAATCTCTCCAAACTCAAGTATCTGCAGTTTTCGCCACGCTCTCTTTTTTTCTCAGAAACATGGGATATTTTTGGACTTGCCATCTATTTAATACCTCTGTTGAGCCTGAGTGGTATTTTTAGCCTGTAAACTAGAATGGCACAACACCCCGGCAGACATGCGTATTCATGGTTAGCTCAAGCCAGATGGAAACAAGGACGATCTGTGCCGATGAGGTGTTTGCAGTCTTACACGTGTCATGTGTGGTTACTTCACACACGAGTATGAGTTTCTGACACAAAATAATATATTCAGAACATCAAATCTCTCTCTGTATCCAGTCAGACAATGCAAAATATGATGGCAAAAAAATGTTAAAAATCTAGTTCACAGAGGAAAGAACTTGGCAATATTAGGTGTCATTAAAACAGTTGAGTCATAAAGCACAGGGAGCATCCGAAATAGAAAATAAAAGTTTCCAGCAATAAAAATCCTCAACTGACAACTGTCACTTTATGATGTACGTGTCTGTTCTTCTCCTTATTCTCTCCTTCCCCCCGACCCGTCTCCCCGATTCCTCCTCCTTGAGCATGATGGTCCCCTCCATCCGAGCCTGGCCCTGCACAGGGTTTCTTCCTGTTAAAAGGGAGTTTTTTTCTGCTTGTTTGGGGGCGGCAGGCTCTGGGTCAAACAGACAGACTGGACCGTAGCTTCAAAACGTCCTGCACGGCCTCTTGGTTTCTGTGCAGCATGAGAACCTTCTGATCCGGCTCATTCGGAGTTCTACGCTGCTGGATTTCAAGAAAAGACCTTCTGGATTAGTGCGAAGCTGCAGCACCACGACCCAATCCCTGCTATTAATTCATTGCAAGCGCAGCTGAGGGCATTGATGATAATGTGCCGTTTTGGCACATTTTGGATCGGTGGGAGTGGAAGGTAAAGTTACTGTTTCACAGCAGACGGGTTCATAAACGCCGGGACGTTCGCCAGAACCCCTGAAGATCGACCTCAGAGGAAAACCATTGGACGGTTTCGCCTCCGACGGCAGCGAAAGCTGTACTCCAACTGCCGGTACTTCAGATAATTGTTGAGATCCTTCAGCCGGTGATCCGTAAAACCGTTGGGGCACCTCCATTACCGGAGAGGCGTCTCCGCACCCACGCTGCATCACCCAGAACCATTACAGGGCCTGCCTGAGATGGATCCCCGTAACGGTGCCCCATTGATCATATTCCACTGTGTTTGTGTAGGTAATACCTAGATCGGTTCCTCATAAAACCGAACCACACACACACATATCTCAGGCTCTGGAAACCCAGGAAACGCAACTCTCAGACTAAATGACTGACATTGTTAAAAAAAACATTTTCTTTATTTTTTAATGCACCTGACAAAAGGCTGGTTTTGGAGCTCTGTTTACACTGACGGGTACATTCAAACCAGCACTGACAGCAGAGGCAGTTAGAGCAGAAGCCACTTTAAAAGGTTGCATAAAGCCACAATTCAACACAATAATATTCCCGTTTGCATAACTGCCGCCTTGTTGATGGCAGCCGGGGGCCTTTGTCTAATGGATGTTAACGAGTCGGCGGATGCGAGTGTTTGACTTAAGCTACGCTAATTCCTCTGAACACCCAAGTGCGGCTGAGGTCGTAGGTATCGATTGGAAAGCTTTTGTGTACTCGGAGTGTTTAAAAGTCCGACGCTGGTTTCTCAGGGACGACGCAAACATCACTGGGAAGTTCAAGTCACATTAATGGAAGAATTCCTGAGCTCTTCCTCAGCTGCCGAGTGGATCACGTCTTGTTACAGCCTCATCACTGCTGCAGCTCGACTGTCGCTCCACTGTGAAGCGTAGCGTCTTCATGGGGAGGCTGAGGTTCCTCTGAAGGGACCACTTCATTGCCTTGGCTTGTATCAACACTGAAAGGACACAACCTCATTCCCTGAATCTGAAAAGTCCTCATTAGGTACATTTTGCTGGGAAAATCTGGGATTGGATAAACGGTTTCTTCCTGGTAATTTTGGTAAATGTTGAAAAAAGGGGCCTAATTTTTGCAAATGAAACCACAGCGCTCACGCCAGATCGAGAAAAGAACAGCAGCGAGGACAAAAACCTTCATTAAAACCGTGACAGAACATTAATGAAACACTGTAGTGAGTTATGAGCTTCATTTATGAGAAACAAGCTCTTCATAAATTAATGTTGTCTGGAGCAAAAAAAAAAAAAAAAAAAAAGCCTTTCAAAACTTTCATTTGCTTGAGTGAAGATGTGAATATTTAGCTTCTTTGAACGTAGCGCATTTGCTAAAATGACCTTTATCAGAAACAAAATCATTAGATAACGTGCATCAAATAATGGAGATTACGGCAGAATGATCTGCTCGTCCAGATCTTCGCAGGGAACGATCTCACTAATGCCGTTATGCTGTCAGATTAGCGGCTATTACAGCATTTTTCAAGAGTAATTACTGACAGGAACGAAATGGAACTGAGGTCGATTATGAAATGCTGCGAGCGGAACGAACAAAGCGCCTATAGAGGATCCATCTGCTGGATTCCATCCGCGATAATCACAATCATTGTTACACAATGGCGGCGAATAAACCGTCTTTATGATTACAGAATGTGTAGTTCTGGGCGAATGATTCCGGTGGAGGTCAACGACCGGGTTAAACCAGAGCGCAGCAGTGGGAAAAAAGGCCATTGGAGTGATGACACAATGAACACTCATCTTAAATTAGATTCTCTTCTGGATGAGAGCTGACATGCCGGGGGATTAGTCCCGATCGGTGAGTCTTCCCACAAAGCACATACCCTCATATATTACTGACGTGTTTTTACTCACGTTTCTCAGGGGCCCGGAGTCGTTCTGAGCTGACCCCAGCTAAAAAGCAAAGGGCAGTCTGGGACGCTCAGAGCCACGCCACGTGACGCCCCCGCAACATTAAGCCAATAGCCATTTGTAATTTAGCCAGATAAGAAGATGAGCGGAGGTTTAGCCCATGTCTTGACTAAATGAGAGGGGTTATTTGTGTTCCAGGGGCCAGATGATAGCTGAGACCGCCGTGCTGTCTGCTCACAGCATCCGGGCCAAGTTCGGATCTGTGCTGCAGCCTCGTTGCGCTCGGATGGCCTGAATAGCTCACGTGGAATTAACGCAGAACCACACGGCCCCGCGTGCGTAGCGACGCTTTCCCTCCTCGGCCCCTGCCTGCTTCCTGGAAAGCGCGGGGATTCTGGCGCTGTCTGAGCGGTGTCTGAGAGACAGATTTCAAGCGATCTTGAGTGACAAAGGATGGAGAGAACCCAGACAAAGCGGAGGAAGGAGGAGAGAACAACAAATGGCTGGAAAATGACTGGCTGCATCCGATTAAGAGCGTCTGAAGGAGGTGCATCAAAATCAGCCAATGCTGCAGAAGCTGATAAGGTTTTTTAATTAACTCTCATGACTCGAGGTGCATTTAACACCAATTTGCGGTGGCATATGAATGGCAGGGAAGGCATTGTTGATGAATAATTGATTTTGACTTCAGAGTCACATTTACGATTGCTGTCGTGTCCGTTAAACCCCCAAACCCCAGAAAAAGAAAAAATCCAAGTTGGTAGATAAAATGACTGAAAAGTATGTTGGTTTCAGGTCACTCTGAGACACGAGCTTTGCTAATAATATGATAATTCCATGAGGTACGTCCAGACTGGTGTTGCGTTAGTGCCCAGTCCACAGCGGTTTGGAACTTGAGCCGAGCACGCTTTGTCATGCGGTCCCGCTTCCCACTTCCTTTTATTTTTTATTCAAATGTTGCCCACATTAAGTTGTGCATTAAGTCAAAGCGGGAGTCTGTTCCGACAGGCTCACAGCTTGTGTGCGACGGCTCAGCGGCTGAGCTGTTTGTCTCAGAAGTTGTTGGGGATTTGAGATGCGTGTGAACAAAAGTGCAAATGAAAAAGAAGAGAAAACACAGACAAAACTCTGATTTTTTTTTTTTTTCCCCACACCGGACACGAGGCTAAATGCGGCACATGAGAGATTAGGAGGAAATTTGGGGACACTGCAGCTTGATGATGCACCATATGCCCGGTGTCCCATTATCCAGCGCTTTAGCCTATCTTGCACTTGTCTGCACCCTGTGGATTTACAAAGCTCAACTTATCAAAACAACTAAAATAGAGCATTAAGCTTTTTATTTTTCCCATTTCCAGACAAATTATTGTGGCATTCACACTGCCGCTGAAGGATTGTGAGTAATTCATCTGGAAAATAGATGCTTTAGCTGTAATGTTCTAGAAATTCTGAAAATCATGACGTTACTCAATTAGCTTATCGCGCATAGAGTAGATGGAGTGCTTTAAAACTGTTATTTATTCCGTGCTCACACAAGATGATATGGCCTCAATGATCTCATATGAGCATCTGCCTGCGTACCGTATCGTTATCCATCATATGTCTGAACATGTTTGTTTTTCTCTCAATGTCTGACATGAATAATTAAACATGTAGGTTATGGAAAGCGTGAGCTCACTGATGGTTGCACGTGTTTGGAATCTATGTGCAAAGGAATTTGTCACATTGAACATTATGTCCGGCCTGATGGCAGCCGTGCGCAGGCGTGCGCGCCTGTGTCACCGCTGCATATGTGAAATTCTGAAAAGTGTGACGACAGAGGTCGCTTGGGGGAGACGTCTATCGGTGTTGTTTTGTTTGTTTTTTTTTACAGAAAACGGAGTTTCGAAAAGTTTGTTTTCTTTTTGGAATTGGAAATGTATCAGTCCCTTCCTAAAAACGAGCAAGGCAAGGCGGTCCATATTATGTTCTCATCCCGTCCGACAACAACACACGTGCAGGACTTCGTGTGCGGGTCACACGCAAAGGTTTCTCCCAGAGGAGACAAAGTGTAACCTGGAAAGGTTTGTGTTACCTAAGCGGGCTGATCAAGTCTTTACTCTTGCTGTCGTCACAAACACTAAAAACTTCCCCGACGGGGACGTGAGGTCGTCACACCGGAAATTCATCGGTTAATCCAGTAATTAGCGGTTTAGGGATACGGGACGTGGCTGCTTACAGTTGCAGCTCAACCTCTCAGGTTTACATTAATCAATTAGATCTAAATCCAATAAAGGTGATCTGGTACATCGTCTGACCTCCAGATCAACTTTAAGACATATTCAGCCAGGTGAAGCATGGACATGTTAGCACGCAGAACCGCAGGCTTCTTCAGTGATGACGTGGTGACTGTGCGGCCTTGGCTGCACACACACTTCATTTATATGCGCCGGTGAATCATATAGAAGGGGAGGGTTGTGTAATCTTTTCCCCACCTGACAAACTGCAACAGGGATTAGCTGAAGGCTTTGAGTTTTACACAGGTACGCGCAGAGGTCCGTGTACGTGCGGCCCAAGTGTCAGCGTGGCGCTGAAGTACAGGCGCGCTTTACAGTTGCAAGTGTGAAGCACGGCGTAAATATCAGCCTCCCATCTGCCGGGGCTGTACAGATGCTGTCTGAGAAAAAGAGGATTAGAGCTAAACTTGGCGGGGGTGGGGGTGGGGGTGGGGGGTGGGGGGACCAGCCAGTGACTAAGAGCAGGAGCTTAAATCTGAGGGCGCCTGACATCGACAGAGCAGCCGTGTGGCGGGGTGGGCGGAGGGACGCTGAAGACACGGCGACGAGGACGCTGTAACGGGGGCCAGGCGCCACCGGTGACGGATGAAGGGTCGCGAAGACGAGGGAGAAAATGTGAGAGAGCATCCGCCGCCGCCGCCGCCGTGGCAACTCACCCCAGTCACACGGCTGATGTGGTACAGAGCTCTGCTCACGTGGTTGGCTGGAGAAGAGATGGCAGGTCAGTGAGTCAGCTCGGTTCCACCTCCTGTGACTCTGGAAGCCTCTCCAGCATGCATGCGCACACACACACACTCACACACACACACACACACACACATGTCCCCCGCACACATGAGTGTATGAATGTTGACGCAGTCGTCCCTTATGTTCCGTGCCTTCCGTCTGTTTGACACATTAATCGAGGCATCCTGGCTGAGCTAACATGCACGCACAAAAGGTGCGTCCACGTGGAGAGAAGCATGATTCGGATGTATTTATGTATTTAAAGGAGGAGCCGGAAGGCAGAGTAGGAAGACATTGCCTGCCTCATCACTATCACACATCAACACAGACGTAACTGAAGGGACACGCGGGCGCGTGTCAGAATGAGTCCGCTGCTGCAGAAGGGCAGCAGGCCTCTCCCAGGGTCTGCGGGGCCTTTCGGGGACAGGCCGCCGCAGCCCAACGCTGATCTGTCAGGAGACGTCACGCGTGAGGTGGTCGGAGGGAGCAGAATCTTCTCCAGACTCTCTCACTTCTGTCACGTGCGTCCAGTGTGAACAGGGCACCAGTCTGGTCTTCAGTGCTTCTTGCCACACTCACAGAGTGTGTGTCTGGCAGTTTGGACAAAGACAGGCACGGGAGTGGCCCCTTGGAGGTCATTTTGGGCTCTGGCAGTGATATTAGTGGTCCTGCTACGGGGTTGTTGCTGTCCTACGACCTCCACCTTTTCCCGATGTACTGGCTTGTCTCTCTCCTCCACCACATCTCTCTACACCTCTTGGCTAAAGTAGCCAAGAGTCACCCAGAATGACGGGGAGAAGAAACCAGTGAGAATTTCACTAAAATTTAAACTTCCCATTGAGGTTTCTATTAGCATTTTAGATCCTTCCATAATATTCCTGTCATCTGAAGGCACATTTCAATGCCCAATGACCTCTTCTTGAACTCAGTTTGCTGTAAACAAATGTCAAAAGCAAACATAATAATCTAAAGTTGCATATTTCAGCCCAATGCCGTTACACAATGGACATTGTGCCACTAATGGATTTCTGCATTACAGCAGGATTACAGTCGAGATGTACTTGAGCGGCAGGTCTAACCTACTGAACAGTGGCCTCGAGTGGTCAGTGGTGGTAACTGCAGGTTTGTTTGAAGGAAAGTTAGATGCTTCAGGCACTGACTTTTATTCCTTATGTTCTAAATGTATATCCGGCAATGTTTCTCTTGATAAGTCACTATATGTTTTTTTAAATGTTTGAAACCATTTTGAGCTGTGTTTTAACAGCATATCTGCTCATCCTGTCATCGAATGTTAAACTCAAGAACTAAATAATTAAATCATATAAATTATGTAATTTAATGATTAGCAAATTATGTATTCTTTATAGACATATGTTCAATGAACCAATTATTATGGAATTATTTGAAATTTGTTAACATTTTGTAACATTATTTCCAGGTTTTACCTAAAACTATAACTTTTCTTTTTCAATTCACATAGAAGCTGATTATTATTCAGTCAGTCAAATGATTGATTGACAGCTGCCTCTGGATGGACTGGATTATGGTCTGGAATCCATTCAATCTCAGATGTTCTCTCCCAATAGGATCATTTCGCCAGTCTGACCCCAAACACGGATTTGTGTCGAGGAGTGACTTTCTCTTATTTGAGCTCAGCTCTTTGCTGCCGTCTCCACTCGTCCTCCTGTTGCAGTGGATGCCACAGCTTCTCTGTCCATCGTCTCCTTCAAGCTGCCCTGTCAGTCAATCAGAAATGTTTGCCACCACAAAGACTTTGCTGACCCACAGGTACACAAACACCGGCCTGGTTAGCCGAGCCCTTCTCCCTCTGAAGGGGAGCATGGAAAGATGCTGCTGCAGAGGGAGCGCATCGCCACGGCAACCCTAAAGTGAAGATCACATCTGTGAGCTACCAAACACTTTTACCTACAGAGCGCTGAACATGGCAGGTCAGGACCCCCCAATCTGTTCTCTTGGATGAGCTCCATGTTTCATTCTGGTCCACATTTTTAAGGGAAAAAAAGAGGCCAAAGACACATTTTAAAAGTAAGATTTGTAAGCTTATTATTTTGTTATCATGGTGACTGTTATAACCTCTGTTATAGTTTGTTCAGTTTACAGTTTATTTTAAAGTTCATTTAAAGTCATTCCAGTCGAAGGTAAACATGATTGTAACTGTTGTTTCCAACACTATTAAATGCTTCTTTTGTTTCCCAGGCAACAGCCGATCACACGCTTGCGCACCAACATGGAAAGCACAGAAATAACGCTCACTCACTCATTCATTCCCTCATTCATTCATTCCCTGACACACAGACACATCTCATGGCAAATCTCCAGCAAGCAGACCTGAAGTGATGAAGAAATCAGCTGTGCCTCGCACGCTCACACACATTCCACATTTTGTCTCGTACGTCTAAGTTTGTAAGTGCAACTTCTTGAAGAGTGACCTTCTGCTCCTGCTCCACCCCAGAGCCTTCCTGTCTCCCCCTCCCCACGATGAGCCACGTGCGCACCTGGACTGCTTCAATTGACGGTTTCTATAAACCGAACGATGGTACGAAACTAGAGGATTCCCCCCACACACCACCCCTCCAGCTGCTACTGCTTATCGGGGAAATTTAAGGTAAAAGGTCCATGGAATCCATGGTTATAAGGATGTTTACCATGTTTGCACCATAATGGTTCATGGTTCCCACTGATAACTCTGCAAATGATAACAGACGAGCTGAACGGACCTTAGGGTGAAGATCAGCCCAGGTTTACACATGGCTCATCCCAACCCGCAGCCCAGATTTTCAACTCTTCATGTTCCAGATAAAACAAAGAAATACATCACAGCAATGAAAGAATAACAAAGAAATTATACAAGAATCAACCACAAAGAACGTGAGCTTCAAGTTTGTAAAAAAAAAAATGCTTACTTCACATTCCACCTTGGCAAGTGTAAGGACGGAGGACTCTTTTAGTCCGGCTCCACCTTCCCGCTGCTGTGTGATGACCTGTCACCCTCCTCGCTGCTACAGCGGTGTCGGGCCAGTACACTGAGCCATGCCCCCTTACAGTCCATCGGTAGCAGGGTGGGGTAGCCATGGTGAATAAGGTGCTAGTTGCTATGGAAACACGCTTCCGCAGCAACCGACTGGTACAGCTTGGGTTTTGTCTTGCTGTACCTCCTCACCAAAGCACTTGGTTGGTGTTACTTGTTGCTTGATTTGCGGTTTGATTTTCTTCTCTTCTTTTTTTCTTGTATTTTTATTATTCCTAAAATGCACCGTATGTGGATGTATTTTCAGACTGTTAGTACCGTTTAAAACACCTGTGCACACATACAGTACATGTCTCCCCCCCCCTCCCCAAAAAACACACAAACACAATAACAGAACTGTTCACATATGGATTCTGACAGAGGGCATTAGCAGACCCCCCCCCCCCCAACCCCCGACCCCTGCCCTGCCCTCGCCCTCACCCATGCCCCCATATTGCTAAGTGTGTCCGTCGGCGGCTCTGAAGCCATGGTGCGCTTCGCCGACCTCAGTGAAGGCAGAAGAGTCGCAGGTGGGACCAGAAAAGTAACTAAAGGACAATCTTGAGCGGTTCCTTGTCAGCATCATAAACTTTGCCCCCCCCTTGTTTTTTTTTTTTTTTTAAATGCTATATTCCTGGGATTCTGCCTCATCCTCATCCAGAGTCTCAGCATGTGATTATCAACTATCTACTTTGACTAGTCTCCTAAACCGGAGGGTCAGTCTGAATGGGGGGAACCTTCTCTTCATGTTCTCCCTCCACTGGGGAAGGTCCCAGCAGCGACACCACCAACAACAACAACAAAGACGAAAAAGGCATTTCAGTTCAGTTCAGTTCAGCTGAAATGGATTTGATTCTGTTCACTTCTGTCCCGTTTAAATCTTGTTGCGTGGTCCCGGAACAGGCCTGAGGCAGCGCGTCAGCCAATCAGAAGCAGGGGAAAGTCCTCACATGGATTACAGTCGTGTGGGTGTATTTTTTTCTTCTCCATCCTTTTTTATGATTTTCAGCCCAACCCCCACATGTTGAATAAATGCTTTGTGTGGTGTGTGCATGATTCAACAAGCTCAACCTGTAGCCTGCACACAAACACACGCACGCACGCACACACACACACACACACACACACACACACACACACACACACACACACACACACACACACACACACACACACACACACACACACGGTGACACTCAAAGACTTCTACTTCTTGCTGTTCTCTTTTCTCTTGATTTGTGGCATTTTAAATTTTCCTCCTTCCTCCTCCTGACCCCCCCTCCACTCTCACCGCACCATCCCCGCCTCCCCTCCTGTACTGCACCCCCACCCCTCTTTCCTCCTCCTCCTCCTCCTCCTCCTCCTCCACCCGCGCACATTGTGGCGCACCCTCCCAAGGCTAGTTGGCATGGTGATGGCGATGGGACGGCCGTTGCTAGGAGACGAAGAGAGCGGCCAGGAGGAGCATCGTCACGGTGAGGAGAAGGCGATCCCTGGACGAGCTGCTTCCGCTGACGCTCTTCTCCAGCTTGGGGACGAACGGGTTAAACTCATCTGTGCAAACGGAGAGAGGCAGAAAGGGAGTGAGAGAGGGAGAAGTGGGAGCATATACCTACAGCTTCCGGGAAAAGGATGCACGTGCCACTGTTGCTGCGCGCGGCCCCAGACCGCCTGCTGCGCGTTGCCAGGCGGATCAGGTGGTTTCGGTACAGCCGGCCAGGTGTGACTCCGGCGCTCGCGCTCCTCCTGGGTCACGTGTTGGGCTTAAAGGACTCCCGGTGGGAGAGCCGAGGGGAGCGCAGCACGCCACCAGGTCAGGTTTAAAAAAAAAAAAAAAAAAAAAAAAAAAGAGAGAGATGGCAGGGCTGCCGAGCGCCCGTGCCTGCCGCGCACGTTTCGCGCACAGCTGACTAATGACGCTCAGGAGCCGGCCCTGGCGCAGTCAGCCCGCTTCTGCAGCCGACGCGTACGGCCGCGTTGGCTGTCTGATCCCATCTTATCTGATGTGCAGACGCTCTCAGCGTTTCCATATCTGCGGTAACCCCGGCAACCAGCTGCTCCGTGGGTCAGCCGGCAGAGCAATGAGTGGATGACACCTGGTTTGAAAGGTGCCCTCTCCCGGTATGCTCTGACGCTTCATCTAATGAGGTGTGCGCGGCGGCGGCGGCGGCGGCGCGCAGGTTAAACGCTCCGACCGCTCCGGTTCTGCGTACGCGGCCGAGCTGTTGTCTGACTGACAGGAATGTGACGGTGGAGATGCAAACCACAGATAGCAGATCCCGTCGCAGGTGTTTGGCTCCACTAATCGCCTTACTACCCACACATTATAGCCAGGCTGTCACCAGCGCGCCTTTTCCCCCTCTCTCTCTTTTCTGACAAGCTGTTTGTGCATGTGTCGCACACCGTGACCCTCTGTCACAGTCTGGAGGCAAACGTCGACCCAGGCGAGACAGCTGCACATGTGCGTGTCCCTGAGTCAGGCTCAGAACAGGCGTCCGATGACTGCGCAAACCAGACGTCAAAAGTCGCGTCATCAGCACCACAGAGCGTCGTTCAGGTCCGCACCTGGGCTGAAAATCCTCTTTATCAGTCTACCCAAACAAACGGTGGACTGAACCTCCCTCAGCTCAGGGTTGATCCTCGGGTTTGCTCCCTGGAGCTGATGTTGGTGCTGACCGAGCTAACAGGGCCATAATCGCTGCGACTCCAGGAATCGGAGGGCCGCGCAGGGCGCCGCGATTGTGCCGTTCTGTCTGCGCTGGAAGTGAGATCCAAAGGGAATCTAAGGCAAAGGCTGCACCTGGGGGACCAGGGAGTAGACCGTCAGCTGGCTGGATTGTGATACACACATCCAGGATTCAGCTGAGTTGGTCGCGTTTAGTCGCGGTGATCTGGCAGACTGTCGCAGAGATCTGCTGACCTGAGCCGGGAAGAGGGAAACCACAGGTCCAGGTTCCCGAACTGCTGATTCTCCTCCCCTACTCGAATTTAAATTGGCAACACGGGCTTCAGGTGCAAACGGGCCACGGAGGAATCTGCGCTCCGTGATTGTGTCAGACCCACTCGCTCTGGTAAAATTAATTTTCCACATTCCCCCCCGCGCAGGGACGCCGTTAGCTCCAACTTTTGATTCAGGGAGTACGGCGGGAGGTCGCTTCAACACGTCTGTTACTCAAATCAGCAACATTTGCATAATTTGCAGGCGTGAAACTCTGTTAAAAATGTATGCAATCATACGGTCTAGCAGGGATTTCTGACATTTAAACATGTATTATTTAAATCAAAGACATCGTTGAGATTACACTCAAGCAAATTAGAACTAAGATCTGAATTTCCATGTATTTGGGAGCAGGATTATAAGATGCAAAAACTCCATTTTTGCACATCAAAAGGTTAAAAAAAAAGCTTAACTTTGGTGACTTTTGCCTCCATATTTAACTGCAATTAAATTGCAGGAGGATGAAGGAGACGTGGGCAACGGCCGAGAGAGGAGAAATGACCTGCAGCCATTTGCTGGAGTCAGTGTTGAGGCTTGTGAGCGTTACGTGCACTGATTTATTGCACAAGAGTGAGGGCTGCACACACCCAGATTAATGATAACGCTGTACTTTACAAGAAGCCTCGGTACAGACGCACGCTGATTGATGGCCCTGACAGGCCTGCTTGTGTCAGGTCAACAGGCGGGTCGGACCGGCTCGCGCGCACTTGTTGTTGTTATTGTCGTTGTTGTTGTGGCCTTGTCAAAACGCTGATTATGTCAGAGATCATCCAGCCAATGGCTCCTTCCAGCCATTCACTGTGTGGCCTCTCCCGACAGTTCCCACTCCCACAGGATTCAGGAGAGTTGGGAGTGTTGGTGAGGCTGTTGGAGGCGAGGGGCAGCTCCTGCCTCACAGCTGTGCGTGGCAGACAGATATGCGGTTTGGCAGGTTCTGCGGCTCGTCCGCCCAGATGGGACCGTAAAGGCGAACTGGGTTAAAGGTCGCTTTTTAAAAACACAAACACACACACACACACACACACACACACACACACACACACACAAAAATGACGCAGGTGTGCAAAATTAATGTGAGCAATAACACTCACTGGCTTTTAGCGAGAAGAATATCTCACTTATTCTAGGAAAGTGTGAGTCAGTGCAGCTGAGTTCAGGCTCCAGGATTGACTAATGCATTGGTGTTTTTCTTTTTCATCAAATCAGAACTGAATCACGTTGTCTTGAACTGGAAAAGGGAGAATAAACATCTTCTTTGACACTGATGAGTCTTGACTAACAAAGATGAGTCAGCATCAGAAGGTGGGTCAGACAGGTGTTTCACACTTGTGTGTGTGTGTGTGTGTGTGTGTGTGTGTGTGTGTGTGTGTGTGTGTGTGTGTGTGTGTGT
>BJFM01007398.1:0-10788 GCA_016586285.1 Arothron firmamentum
TGTGTGTGTGTGTGTGTGTGTGTGTGTATATATATATATACACACATTTGTTGTGCTGATGCCAAAGGCAGAGAATGCCATGACTCCCACTAGCCAAAAGTAATACGCTGGCCGCAGCAAATAATATGCTGGCCACAGCCCCTCGGAGGACAAGCGGCAGCCCCTTCCTCCTACAGCAGAGGGATGGGGCATCCAGTAATGCATGAATCAATCAGAGAAAATACTCATGTTTACCACGACACGCAATCGCGAGAAGAATGAAGGGACCGGAAGATATAGCCTCCCGGGGCTCGGGCAGGGATCACATGTGACTTTGTTGGTATTTTACTCAACATGCGCTAGCGCGGACAAAGTTATCCAGTGCTTATGCACTGCCTCTGGCGGTTAGTAGGGATGAATTACAACATTCTTGAGGACTAGGTGAACCCACAGGGAGCAGATGGCCGACGTGTATCCACCGTGCAGATCCTACTGCAATGAAATGGAAGTGAGAATACAAGGTGAATGGTGTTTTTCTGAGGCTGTTCAACTCTGACACTGAAGAAGAGGACTTTAGTGGTTTCAGTGCACAGGAGAGAGATGAATAAAGCATCGCTGACTTTTCGATATTGTTTAATCAGCCGTTTTACTGCCATACAGCCACCATTTGGAGAGAATCAGTAAAAGTATGTAAATAAATTTTTACAAAATATTTCTGTGCAAATGTCTTAGGTAAGATCTTTGTGTGCAACTGGACTTGAAAATATAGCCCTTGTGGACCAGTAGCATGCTAATGATCTGGGTGGTCACTTGAGAGTCGTTGGCAGGGTTGTTGGCAGGGTCGTTGACATTGTTTTAGTTTGGGTGCCTCCCCTTAATTAAGATTGAGAATCTACACATGTAGACATATAGTCCGGAAATTACAGTAATTAAAAAAAAAAATTAAAACAGAAAACATCAACCACTGTAGTTAAGTCAACATACAATGTCTTTAAAAGCCTCATATATCCTGGAGTTTAAAAAGTCTCAAAATGTAATTCTAATTATACCTTTCTTTCTGATCTTAACTGAATAGAATCTAGTATTGTTTTGCGAAACCAAGTAACCTTAATTTGTTCTAGCCTTCATTAAACAATATATGAACAAATACATAGACATTGTATTACAGTGTCTATGTATGACTTTTAGAGTATACAGTGACTGTACACTCCAAAAGTCTGTGCATTGCTGACATCTTATCAAAGGTTTACAGGGATTAAAGTGATGGAGGCCTTAATATTTATTATTTATTTATTTATTTCGAACATGCAATTTGAAAAATGATTAACAAAACAGTCAAAATAATACATTATACCCAAGACAATTAGAGGAAAACAAAAACCTCAGCATGTTCGAAAGGGAGTGGGAAGAAGCCAGAATTTATTTAATCCCACCCCCAAATAGATTCACCCATTTCAATCACTTTCCCCAAAAAATATACAAGTAAAAACTAATTAAAACAAGTTCAACACTAACAATCTCACCCAAACAAAAAGACAGGTTCAACACTATACATCAAATAATCGCCCAGATAAAAAGACAATCAATTTCAACACCATACATCAATAATCTTCGACAAACAATACCATTATATGCTTTAGTAGTCACCATGTTCATTTTCACTATACCTTGAAAAGGCACTTTGTTTGTATTTATACGTATTTGAATTAATACCCACTCCTTGTTTGATGTGTGATATTGTTGTGTTGTTACTTTTAATTTTATTGTACCACTGTAGCAGACCACACACTATGATTACAAATGCTCATTATTTTATTGCTATTAAATTTGTGGCTTCTGCAGGGTTTCCGGTTTACCCAGCTTCCTGATATGGGAATTGGTTCCCCACCGCCATTGATCCCATCTAGACCAGGACCACCACCTGGAACCTCACTGCGACGGTAATACAAATACTAACAGTAAAAACAAAACAAATTAAAAAATCAGGGCTAACACGTCACCCAGCTCAAGCGTGTTATAAGGAAATGAAAATTTGATTTATATAGTTTTAAAAATGAATTTTATGTCATTATGATTAATCGAAATTAATGCACAGCAACCCTCTGATTAATCTGATTCAACATTTTAATTGCTTAATTGTGACAGCACTGCAGTATGTCTGTAAAGGTTCTCATTCATCCAGGTCATAGTTATCCAAGGTTAGATCAATCAATCAATCAATCAATCTTTATTTATATAGCGTCTTATACAATCAAAATTGTTTCAAGGCTGTAGATGGAGGCTGCCACTGGAGGCTACCCTCTCATCCACCGGGGGATGAGAGGGTAGCCTCCCTCCACCTTCAGATGGGGGGACGGATCCTGACTGTGGTTTATGCCTATGGCCCAAAGAGCAGTTCAGCGTTTCCACCCTTTTTGGAATCCTCAAAGGGAGTACTAGAAAGCGATCCATCTGGGAGTTCCCTCGTTCTCCTGGGTAACTTCGACGCTCACGTTGACACTGAGACCTGTCCTCACGTTGAGAGTGAGGACTGAAAGTGCCAAAATAAAATAAATAAATACATCATCAAATAATTAATTAAATATGTCATTAATTAATTAAAATTGGAATCTAATTGAATCAAGAGTGTTATTAAATGTGTCCATACTTAACTAAAATATCAATTCATTTTAGGTAAAAAACATATAATTATTTCACTCACTATTTCATTAATTCATTGTATATATAATTATTTCAATAACTATTTAATTAATTCATGGTCTTCATGTTGCAGTAGACCGTGAATTTATTTTATCTGTCAACCTCGCCAATCAACGTCGGTGGGCAGGGCTAACGCAAATCTAGTCTAATCCACTGCTTTGGTCTGTTTAGTCTTTCTAAACATGGCGGCTGTGTTGATGGAGGATCTCTGTGAACTTTCTAGAGAGTTGATGAAACATATTTTAGACCTTGCAGAGGATGTGGAAGCAGGGCCTGCTGACCCCGAGAATGTAGCACGTAAAGCAGAGGAATTTATTGAAGTTGTTGGAGTTATTTCCACACTCTCTGTACAATGTTATCTAATTTAACCCACACCTGTGTCCCAAGTCACTGATTACAACCCCTGGCAAAAACTATGGAATCACCAGTCTCGGAGGATGTTCATTCAGTTGTTTAATTTTGTAGAAAAAAAGCAGATCACAGACACGACACAAAACTGAAGTCATTTCACCAGGTAACCTTCTGGCTTTAAGGAACACTAAAAGAAATAAGGAAAAAAAGACGTGGTAGTCAGTAACAGTTACTTTTTTAGACCAAGCAGAAGATGTTTAGCGTTTGCCAATTAAGTTTCTGTTGATGTAAACATCCTCATTTTGTGATGGTGCAGCTATGCCAAACGTATCCTATCAATAACACCAACCAAAATCCCTGACGAGATCCAACAAAAAGATAAAGATAAAAGAGATAGAGAGACTTTTATTTATCCCACGCTGGGGAAATTAACGACAAACAAAAATGTTATTCCCATGCCATCAATCTGGTAGCATCTTTTGAAATCACTATTGTCCATTAGAATACATTTTTCTTTTGTTAATAATACAAAGTCTTACATGCAGAAGAATTTTCAGTATTTTTTTTTTTAAACTCAGCAAAGCTCGTAAGCATTTGAGTAAAATATAACTAATGAATGGAAGACAAAAAGCCATAGAATTACAAAATTACAAAAACAATAACAAAATTTTCTAAATAAAGTAAAACTAAAATAAAAAAAGTCCAAACTAGAAAGGAGGTAAATAAGTTAAATATATGGACGATATCTCTCCTTCCGCTCTGCTATGCCACTATCTTGTCTATTTAAGACACTCTTAGGCTTTACAAAAATCCTCATCAGTTTTTCACTGTATGACCTATTTTATGGCCTTAGCTGCATTTTGAATAACTTTTATCTTACCAATGGAAAATTCTAAGAAAAACCGAGAAAGATTTTTTGCACTCCTCAAGCGGGTAGATGATTTTCCAAAAATCTCAAACAGAAAAAATCAGAGGTTGAGAGAGCTGGGTGACCTTTTCTTGGAGCTTGAAGCTGCCAGAGCAAATGGATTTTTACCTGGTCATAATTACCTGGGCACATCTTGTGACATCACCTCAATTGCTCAAAAACTGTGGCATGCTCCATGCACGACAAATGGGTCCCTCTTGCATTTCGGTATAAGGAAAGCCACCAGAAATCTTATCCACATTTCTCCTTCCTAACAAAGTTTTTTTTGATCAAGCCAAAGCGACCCAAGCTTTGCCCCAGATGGTGGGAGCACGGAAAAGACAGAGTGCTCCTTCAGAGGCAACATGAAAACACCAACTTTATCAAAAAGGCAGAGGTTTCCTTAGACTCTGGCAGAGCCATGAAAACCCTGAGAAATGAGGAATAATGCACAGCACCTACAGCAAATATTCTTCTCTATAAAGTAGGCCTTGGATGAAAGAAGAGTCTACCCTATAGAGAAACATATTTGCTATAGATGCTGTGCATTATTCCTTGTCACCTGGCCAAAGACTGTGGAGAAATTGTTCAGTGCAGAGAAAGCAACAGTGACATATACCCAACTGCTCTTTATCTAGGCCCAGCTCCGTGGATAAGTTAAACTTCTGTAACCACAAGAGATTAACGGGGAGTAAGGGGAAGGGATCTCTCAATCTCTCTCGTTGAAATGCACTGGCATCTGTGGGACTATAGTCAAATCATGATCTAAAATCTCTCTTGTCAGAGTTTATCCAAGAGGCCAGAGAGAAAGAGCTGTTAAGGCTTATAGTGTCCCCGATGAGCAAAGCAACTGATTGTGCATCATGTTTTATCTGCCTCTTGCTTTCTGTCCATAATCTCTCCTCCATCCCTCTGTTCGCCATTTCAACTGAGTAGCTTCCTCATTTGAATACTGTGGCTGTAGGCCACTTTATACTATGAGGTGGGAGTGCCTGCCATCTGGTGGACAAAGTAAATATAATAGAGATGTCAGTTTACTACACTAATACTAACAAGTTGTCTCTTTTGCTGGAACCTGCTGGAGAAGTATTTAAAATCAGAGAGTCATTGAAGGGTTACAATTAAATTTTCATGCAAAACATTTGGTCCACATTGGTCTGATTACTGATAACTTAAATTGATAGGAATATATCTTCATATAGATCCATAGAAATATCAGGTCTTGTTGAGGAAAGCTCAGCACTAGTGAGAGCTACAAAATGAAGTAATATTATTTGTAATGTTACAAGTGAAGTGAATTGCAACTGAACGTCCAACACAATTCAGCAAAATTTGTGACCTAATTTTGTGACAATGTGACATTGTCTTTTATTCATGTATATTGTTAGATTTCTGAGTTAATGCCTACGCTGGAGTAAACATCCAGCTCTCCGATAATGGGCCAGAGCCACTCCACTGCCCTGTCAGCCTGAGTTTACAGGGAAAACTTACACATTGCAGCTTGTTAAACTGGTATCGAGAGAACTTGTCTAGCCGCTGATCATCTTCATCAGTTGTTTACCTTGCTTCCTTGTATCTCAGAGAGGTTCTGAGTATCTGCTTCAATCACAACCACTGCAATTGCTCCTCTCTCATGAATCAGCACATTTGGTAAATGCTAGAATAGGTTTTAATTGCTGTGACGGTAATATTTCATTTAGGGGTTAAAGCAACGAATTACAGCTGCATCAACCCAGATCTTGGTTCTGATGCACACAAACACACCTTTATCAGTCAGAGGATATACCTTTACTGGGTGGTTTTATGGCTGTTACTCATTCAGCATTCATGTGGTGTTGTGCTGCTACGGCTATCTCTTATAAAATGGATGTTTATCACTACCCAGGAGTTCAACCAGGTGTTTATTTCCACACATCTAACAACAATGTGTGTTTATCGTGACACCCAAGGTGTTTATTCTCACACCATCTAACAAAAATGGGTGTTTATCGCGACACCCAGGTGTTTATTCCCACACCATCTAACAAAAATGGGTGTTTATCGCGACACCCAGGTGTTTATTTTCACACTAGGATATTAGCCTTACTTCTAGATTATCATTCCGTATGACCCAAATTAATATATATACACTAATCTGATTTGTTGGAAGAGGATTTGTATTTCTGATTAGGAATATTTCTGCAAGGATCAGAACACAAACTTCTCCCTTTGTGTTGATTTATTAAACATTATGTGGATTACATGTGAATAGTTATATTATCTAGGACACAATCAGTAAAATAGGAACTCGTAGATAAAAAATCACCGATGCCGCTGGTGGTTACCTGTACTTTAGAACATTAGGATGAATTTTTGAAAGAAATTGTGAGGGTTTGAAGACTGAGACCTGGTGTCCGATGACACAACCCGGTCTCTTTTGCACAGCCAGTCACTCCCTTGGCAACCGGGCATCTCCTGATGTTGGGGTCTCAATCTTGGGGCATGAAAAGGGGAAAGCACAGTCTAGCTTTTCAGTGGATCCTTGCATCTCGATGTTACTTGCTGTCCACATGTATGTTGATGTTACTTGCTGTCCACATGTATGTTGATGTTACTTGCTGTCATTGTTTAATGTTATCATTTGTTGCCATTGTTCACAATCTTGTTTCCCAGTTACAGTTCTTGAACTGTGTTCTTTGTTTCAAATGTCGATGCTTAAAAGCACAATCTTTAGCCACCCCAGCATAATCCTCTTGCTGCTTTGATTGGGGTCTGGCCCAGACAGTGCTGATGTCTTGAAAGAACACTGCTCAAAGCTGTGCTGTCAGTTTTATGCATAATTACCAGCTCAGCCCACAGGACGTCCCCCTGACTTCCATTGGTTGCCGTCAAACACGCTCCACCTTACTTCTCCCCTTACCACATTTGGTTATCATTAGCTCATTCAGTCTAACACAGGCCAAACAGTCCAATGTTGTCAAATTGTTATGTCTCAGTAACAAAAACCACGATAATCTATCAGTCATAAGTCATAATAACCCTTATCAGTACATCAAAACATTCTTAACATTCAAAACTTTTATAAAGTGATATAACACAGTGTTAAATTAATTTAAAATCTTCAACATCATGACATTTGCCAAATCAAATTAGGACTTCATTCCTTGTGCTTTTACAGGCACTGAAACAGACAAATTAACAAGATTGGTATCATTTGAACATGCAATCACGTTAATTATTATTAATTGTTATTATCAATAATTGTTTGAATGATGAAAATTATGGTGAACAATGAGACCTTTTCCTCAGGTCATCTTTCAGAACAATGACTCTAATGTCAATAAAACTGTTAAATAATTTGCTTTGATCAAACTGAATTTGATTATTATTGAAGTTATGTTTATGATATTCTTGCATACCATTTACATACAATATGTAATGCATTATGCATGTGTCCCAGGTTCAGCATTAGGTTCTGCGCAGTTGCACATTAAATTGCACATACCCATATACAAGTATAATGTACTCATATTATATTAGTACTAGTAAGCATTGGATTCAGTATTTAAAAACAAAATAGTTTTTTTTTTTTTTTTTATCGTGGAAGGCCTAAATTCTGATCTTTAAATGTAAGCAAAGTAGTAAAAGAGTTTTAATTTTTGCTGTGAACAGGTATAGTCTTTTATTGCTTTTTACTTAATATTTGCATACGCACCTCTTCCTTGTCACAGTTCTAATCCCGATGTTAGCTTCAAACCTCGTGTGTCAGAGGCATCAGATCTGCAAACGCAGCAGCATAATGGCACCCCCTTCCTGCCATTGTCCAGGACTCCCTTTCCTGCTGTGACCATTGACCAATCCATCACCACCTACTCAGGTACAACAGAGTCGTCAGAATGGAGAGATGCACTGGCTAAAGATCAGTCATATATTATTTATATTTTACAGGAAACCCAATAACAGCTGTCTATGCTATATCAGCGAACCGTCCTGGTTACTCAGACTACTTTATCATGTCACCACCATCCTCATACCGCAGCCCATCCTGGATGTCTTACCCACCTGAGCCAGAAGATCTTCCACAGCAGTGGAACGATACCCCGGTGAGACACACACAACACGTGAAACATACTGTCTAAATAACAAAAATTCATTTATACTTGAATGTTAATATTTACAGAACAAGCTGCAAACCATTACTGTTATAATATTTCAACTGTTCTTCTCTTTATACTGCAGAACTCATGCCATCTTGAGACCATCTGCTGAATTTTTTCTGTCACTGACACTGATTGAAAACAGCCATCAGCTTAGTATGTCACAACACACACCGTATCTATCTATCTATCTATCTATCTATCTATCTATCTATCTATCTATCTATCTATCTATCTATCTATCTATCTATCTATCTATCTATCTATCTATCTATCTATCCACATTTTTCAATTCCATTTTCTGCCGCTTATCCGAGGTCAATGCTTTAATTTTCTTTTATTAAGTGACGCTGACAGTGACAATAAAAGAGAGACTGATGGAGTGTGTGACAAAGTTATTCTTCAGCTTTTCAATTACGACACTGAAGAGGAAGAATTTGACATTGATTTTTTTAAGCTTTCTTATTTGTTAATCGTAGCCATCAGACTTGTTATAGGTACTGTTTGCAGTTTGCAAAACATTCCTTGTAGCATACGTATTAGTGGAATTTTACTGGTTCCTATTTAAGTGAAAGTTTGATAATAAAATTCCGTGTAACGTCTTTCTGTGTAAATCATTAGCCGCGTCAAGATTTTTATGGTGGGTGGACTTCGAGAAAACTAGATGGGCCAGTTAAGAGAAGAGCCAGATGAGGTGGCTCGGGCACCTAGTTAAGGTGCCTCCTGATCGCCTCCCTGGTGAGGTGTTCAGGGCAAGTTCTTCTGGTAGGAGGCCCCCGGGAAGACCCAGGACACACTGGAGAGACCATGTCTCTTGGCTGGCCTGGGAACGCCTCAGGATCCCCCTAAAACAGCTGGACAAAGTAGCTGGGGAGGGGAAAGTCTGGGTCTCCCTGCTGAGGCTGCTGCCCCTGCGACCTGACCTCGGATAGTTGATTCCATTCATCTTGTCCAGACTAACTATGCTTTAATTTTTTTTTATTAGGACGAAAAGGTTTTTCTTTACCTTGATATGTTTCACCGTTCACTGCCGCCTTCGTCAGAAAGTTGTCATCACACTGCTGTGACGTGCCTTTATCAGCTGATGTTTCCGGACGTACGTTCTCCATTGCCTGGTGGTCGCTAAAGGAGGAGGGTCCCAGGTTTGTGTGAGCAGGAACGCTTCTTCATCACACCGGCTACATCCAAAAACATCAGCTGATCAAGGCACATCACAGCAGTGTGAGAACAACTTTCTGAAGGCGGCAGTGAACGCTGAAACATGTCAAGGTAAAGAAAAACCTTTTCGTCTTAATAAAAGAAAATTAAAGCATTGACCTCGGATAAGCGGCAGAAAATGGAATTGAAAAATGTGGATAGATAGATAGATAGATAGATAGATAGATAGATAGATAGATAGATAGATAGATAGATAGATAGATAGATAGATAGATAGCATTCACCATTTAATCATATCATTGTGTTTTCTTCCAGGCGTCTTGCTCACAAGCTTTAACCCTACACCTGCTCCATTTCTACGGCCCAGCCTGTTTCCTGTCTCACTCCAGCTCCTATCTTCCAGCATTGGTTCTCTAATTGGGCACAATGCCTGACCAACTCTCCGCTTCAGTCTATATCAGCTCCACTGGGCACCTTTTCACAATTTTAACTGTGGAGAACCGTACAGGCCCCTAACATCATTGGGTCAAAGCTGTGCACACAGTGTAGAACAGGGCAAGTGTGATTATTTTGTCCAGCAAGCGTTCATGGTGCCCGACTCTATTTTATAAGTACAGTAGTGCTACAGTCAAGACTAGTATTGTCCCCCATGAACTGGTCTGGACAGGAACATCCTGGACTTTCCTTGAAAGTCCACTATGAAGTCAGAAAAGTAAAATGCAGCTGTATTTTTTTTTCTTTTTCATTTTTTTAGGTCAAAATTATGTGTATACATGATACATCCTGTTAATATGTGTATTCTAAACTTTAGTGGCTCAAAAAAAAACAAGAAAAAAGAACTCTTTTGTCTTGATTTATAATTTCTTCTCGTGCTTTTGTGTTTCATTTTTGTGCATTGATTACTGTCAAGGGAGTATTGTACAAAAAAAAGGACAGTAAGGAATAAAAGGATAGTGTTTTAAAAAGAAATCAACAACTTAGATGTGGTTATACTGGCATTGCTGTACCTTTGAAAATATTAACCTCATTTATTTTTTATCCTTTGTTAGATTCAGATGTGAAACCAAAAGTCTTAGTGTTCTCTCTGACATCAGATATATATTTTTTTGTATGCTAACCGTGCGATACACCAACAGACAAACACTTGCTTACAGATGTTTTGTCGATTTGCAGACTAAAAAAGTTAACAAATTAAATGATGACATGGATTCATGTTTCAACTTTGATTTTGCTTATATTTTACAACCGCTAAGTTCTTTAAAAAAAAAAAGAGAAAAGCTAAATATTTGGTTTCTGAGTTTTACTATTTGAGAGAATTGCAAGGCTGCACAGAGCCATATATGTTCCAATAAAATGTATTTCTGTAGATATATCAGATAGTTGGAAGAAGAGACTTATGCAAGTACTGGGGGAGGGACATTGCTCGATGCCATTTTCACCCCTTTCTCTCCCCTTTTACAATAGGTGTTTATTTCTTTAATCCAAAACATACCTTAAATCACAATGTATTATTTATTGGTATTATTATTTTACACACACACACACACACACACACAC
>BJFM01007412.1:0-14777 GCA_016586285.1 Arothron firmamentum
ATTCCACAGACACCCCCCCACCCACCAAGAAATATGATTTCCCTGAGAGTCTCACTGGAAATGACACATTCCCACATGACAGAAAAAAACACTACCTGCATATTTATTCAGAAATACACCCCTACCCTTAGATTACCCTTTTATCTGCTGCATTCAATTAGAAGCCATTGTTTCAAAACTGATATCCACAGTCTGCAAATGTGATTCTGCAGTGACACCTGACATCTGGATAAATATGTGTGTAGATAGAGTATAGAGTAAGTGTGTTAAATATGTTTTACTGAAAAGTGTGACAGAAGACCAGTAAAGTGTACTGGCAAACATGAAAAAACAACTTTTAACTTTTGTCCACAACGGGGCTGGAACCGAGGATCTTCCACATGCTGGATTCATGGTTCAAGTCCTGGTTTTTGGACAAAACACTAATCAGCTTTTGTCCGGGCCTGGGCTTGAACCAAAAACCTCCCACCTGCCAGCCCTGCACCCTGCAGGCTGAGCTACCATCACCCACTGCTGTTTGTAACCAGATATTTAACCTTTGGGGGAAAAAATGCTTTTTCGTCACATGAAAAAAGCCGGGGCCATACCTGCCACAACCCAGGCTTGATCCAACCCACAACCTCAAACCCACCACTGGCGACCCATGATCATCGCTCTACTTGCCACTGCGCCCACAGAGGAGCTGTGCTTCAGTGTTCTCGTTTAATAATAAAGCAACCTACTATTTTGTGCAGGCTATTATCGATGATACCTGTAGGTTTTAGCGTTCACAAATGCACAAGGGTGGGGGGGGTTAGGGTTAGTTTCCGATGCACTGATGCCTCCAGCACAATGGGTGGATGGCAGAGAGAAGCAGCAGAGCGAGGAGACGCCAGCGTCTGCTTGTGCCGCTCCTGCACGCCCTCGGTGGAAGGATGCCAGGGAAGACCTGTGGAAGAAAGGCCTGAGAAGGAGAGCAGGAGAAGCACACAGTGTCCTCTCTCGTCCTCCCGTCTCCGGCTCCCCTTGACATGAATGTGAGTGGACAAGTGTGAGGGGCTGATGTTGATGGGTCATGGCAGGGATGTGGCGCCTCGGCCTCTCTGCACTGCTCCGACTGCTCACAGTGACTGATCCTCAGTATCTCGGCCTGTATCTGCAGCCAGATAGGCAGCAAAAAACATGTGATGCTCTCAAAGTTCTGCAGACCTTCGAGTAACTTTGTGAACCAGGTTGTGGTCAGAAGGTCTTGGTCTCTTGATGGCCACTTTCTCAGGAGGCCAGTACTTCATTGCGCTGCTTTAGCAAAAGTGCGACTGAGGATTCATTCTGGTGCTGACCTGGTTGGTTCCTCCACACCTGGACTGTACCTTTTTAGAACTGTCAAAAATGTCCTCTAAAAGAAGAGGCGCTTGCTGCAAAGCTCCATCCGACCACCAGGTGGTGCTTGGATACAACAGTCACACTTCACAACTTCTTAAAATGAAACCTTTCTCCATTGTCCTAAATTTTCAACTCATCGTTACGTGTGTTAGATGTACAGATACACAATGACTATGAAGCCAACAATTTGTTAAAATACAACAACCCCTACTATGGAAACAGTTGAATATTTAATACTGAAGGTTTACATGAAGGAAAAATGCAAGTGGAGAAACATGACTTGTGAGTTTTTGTCACCGTTTATCACTAGTCAGAGGAAATGCATTGATTTTGTGTGCGAGACAGAGGTTGAGCGCCGTCGGCTACCGACCAAGACAATGATAATGTTCATCTGTGTGTTTCTGACAGCAGATCATGGGGATGTTAGATGAAGACCTGCAGGCGATGGACGACACAGCTTCAGCTGCTCAGCCAAGAAAGCATCTTGTTTTTTATTATTATTGTCAATACGCCCTGCAGTCGTGTGAGGGGAGCTTGATAAAATCAGATCACGGGGGTGGGGGGGGGGACGCTATAACGCCACAGCCGCCTTCTGTCAACCGTATTATTGACGATTAGCCGTTGACGACTGCAGCTGCAGGTGTCGCCGAGTCAGCCAAGACTGACCCCTGAAGGATGAGATCTTTGAGGTGAATATAAAAACAGGATAACATCAAAAAACAAAGAAAGTTCGAGTTAAATCGTACGGAATCACCTACATTGGAACATCATGTATCAACCCTGGTTGTCTCTCTAGAAACTACATTATTTATACAAGTATATGAAGACTAGAGTTGGATACATAAATGTAATTTCACTGGTGAATTCATGTGTGCTCCACAAAAGAGTCTCCAAAGCTTTCAATTAGACCCAAACGGGGACTATCTCATCCATTTTATATTTCACTATCACTCTTAATTATCTGTAGCATTATCATTTCAATAGAGCCATGTGCACACCCGAGTGTGTGTGCGCGCGCGTGTGTGTGTGTATGTATTTGCGTCAATAAACAGCATAAAGGGTAGCGCAACACACACTTCCTGAACTGGACTAGAATTATTCATAAGCTGTCACATCCTATTCTGTAACACACAACACACAAATAATTGAAATAATGATGTTAAAATATTGTGTGTGCACTGGCGCGCACACACACACACACACACACACACACACACACACACACACAGACTGGAAGTATGACAGTTATGCAAAAAGCAGTAAGACGCTACTGATGACCTGCACGGGTCTCATAATGGTTACATGTTCCTACCATTTCAGTAGAAGGCCGCAAATGAACGTCAGCGACATCAGTATCAGTCAGCCAGTGGAACATATGTGTGTGTGTGTGTGTGTGTGTGTGTGTGTGTGAGTGTAGCCAATGTAGCCAACAGCAGGGCAGCTGTTTGCATCACAGTGCTTTATCCCGAAAGGTTTCTCCCCCCGGACCTGTGAGGATCTGCTCCCTGCAGCCTGGCTAGCTTGGTCATACGCAGAAAGACGGCATTCAGGCGCCGCTCGGGAACACCGGGAAGGTCCGAAGATGTCGACTCAACCTCAGGTGAGATGACTGTAGTCCGTCTGGGTGAAATAAGTTCATCGGTGCGCACAACAGTTTGGCCACAAAGCTGGAAGACGCGCGAGAACAAGACAATGACACACAACAGGAAGTGGGTGGAAACAGACAGGCGGAGGTGTGGAGGTGTTGACAGAAAAGAACCCTGTGATACAGGTGAAGCAGGTGCTCTGGCGTTACGAGGGTCATCGGTCACTGACCCTTGACACCCGGTGATGTGTTCTCACAGCTTGTTCTCCACTAGTGAGTGTTGGTAATTCACACAAAAACCTCAATGTTTAAACTGGAAAATGTCTTAACATAAACTGAAAAACTCCATTAACTTCAGTGCTCTGATTCGCAAATGATTTCCATATTTATGTAACATTCTTGAGTCCACATGTCTCAGCAAGGTATTAAGGATTCATTGTCTTCCTCCATTACAGACTTGCACAATGATCACAGTGCTAATATCGCCTGTTCTTCCTCCAGTTTGCCTGTTTCAGCTATTTTAAAACCAGAGCAACAAAGCAGAATCCTTAATGGAGCTGAACAAAACTGTAGAGGCCCGCATTTTTCCCCCCAGAGGTTTCCAGCCAAACCCAGTTGAATTGTTAAATAAAAGTGAGCCATTGTTACCGAGAAGCACTGGGAGAATTTAAAAGTCTGCACACAGATGGTTGTTTAATTACGTGACCTGCGAACATGTCAAACAATCCACAAACAGGATGCGTTAAGTGTGTGTGTTACAATAAAATCACGGTCGGCTCCTTCCTAGCTTTGATGTAAATTAAAGAGACGTAGCGCCCCCTGCTGTTGTAAGGAGCCTGTTCCACACTTGGGTGCAATAGGACAGTAAATGAACCCACAGCGCAGCATCCACTGGCCGGCTGCTTTACCTGGTCATGTTGGCCGCTAGTCACATGACCCTGGTCTATAGTTTACCTCTAATTGATGACTGTAAGTTTAGAGTGAACGTGTGCAGCGACGTGAGTGAAAACTGACAAAGGAGTGCTTACTGCTGCTTTACACAACCGAATAATTTGTTGATCTCTGCATCCTTTCCTGTGGATGTGTGTGTGTGTGTGTGTGTGTGTGTGTGTTGGCCTGTACGTGAACCATAAGCGTTAAGGGGGGAGCTGAAGTCGATGGCGAGGGAGCGAGAGAGTCACATGGAGCTCAGCTCTATCCACCATCCATCTCAATCCCCTCTGGCCATCCCTCTGTGAACCTCAAGCAGAAAAGCATTGTTTGTTTTGACAGGCAGTAAAATCCATTTCCAGTATCTGTCAAATGCCGAGTGAATCCATTTGAACTCTATCTACTGTGTTTCTGCCTCGTGGATTCGTTGGAGCATCAGGATGTGACAGGAGGTCTGTGTGCCAGACGTGGGCGGGACGAACTGGAAGTAACCAACCAGAAAGTTGCACACAGTGGGAACAAACAGACGTGCACTCACGCCACTGACAGAACTTAAGAAGCAAGAAACAATGACTGGGTCACAACCAGTAACCAACCATGAAACCAGTTTAATCAGGAGAGCTGAAGAAAGGGGACGTTTGGGAAGAAAAAGTCAACGGAAAAACTGAAAACACAGAAGGAAAACCAAACTGCAGATACTTGTGGAGTCAGCTGGACGAGCACTGGCCATAAGCACAGCTAAGATGGAACGTGCACGTTAGAAAGACGCCGTTAGTGGAAACGATGGCAGCTGTTCAGCTATTTCACCGCTAATTTGATGGCCGATAGCAGAGAAAACAACACTCACTGGTCACGAAGACTCCTGACGTTTTTATGACGTCTGGGAGATATTTAAATACGAACAAACAAATCCTCTGTCTCCATGTCAGCAGGATGGGTGCTAAGTACGGCGAGAGCACTATAACCTTAACATTCTGAATTTAATCTGCCATCGACACTATTAAAAGTTTGTGCCAAAGCAAAAACTTTTCTACATAGAATCTTAGCAAGTGTACTTACAGGTGAGTGTGTGTGTGTGTGCGTGTGTTCCGTGGTCTAATCCATTTTTATTCCAACACGTGTCTGCCTCTGTTCTGCAGGACATAAATAAATTAGCTTGTTATCAAAATGGAAATGAAGAGACAAGTGGAGACAGCAGCAGCAGCAGCAGCCATGCAAGGAAAACAAACACAATCAGATCTCTCTGTCTCCTGTCTGTCTCCTCCTTTCATTTCCTCTCTTTGTCTCATCTCTGCTGCTTTTCTTTTCCTTCTGTTGGATTTATGGTTGTGCGTCGTCTCGCGGGCGCATTAATTTAAAGTCACGCAGGTGCGATTATTCCATCTCGCAATCTCGCCGGTTGGCACGCAGACGGCAATAATGTGGGAATTTGCAGGGGAGAAAACAGGCAGAGCAGTTCGGTCAGTCTACAATGACTGTTTATAAGTCCCCTCCCCCTATGAGCCTGGTCCTGCTCAAGGTTTCTCCCTCTTAAGAGGGATTTGTTTCTTGTTGATTGTGATTGGAGCTGATGCTGTATAAATAAAGTTTAACTGAACTGAAAATTGCATCACTGCTTAAAAAAAAACAACAACCAGCCAGTAATCGAAGATATTCAGTGACTTTCATTTCAAGAGGAGCGCCTTCTGAAAGAAAGATGTGGGCTCTGCTGCGCCATGCCGCAACACACACTCCCACCTCATTAGGACCACTGGGAAAACCACACACGGCCGGCGGTAGACGGACAGGAGGCCTATCTCTCAAAGCAGCTCACATTTACATTCAGATAGAAGCTGGCAGAGCGCGGTTGATGTGCAGCCTGTGGTTATTGACGAGCGTTCTCACTCTCTTCTGCGGCTCCCTGACATGTTTGTTTTCAGCTGTCTCTTTCAAGGTGACCAAGCGGTGAATAAAACATAAAGCCGCGGCGCTCGCTATCAGAGCCCCGCTGCCAGCCGCGGGTGACATCCGAGCTAAGAGGCAGCCATTTGGCTGCGCCGGTCACTGTCTTCACGTGGCCTCTGAGTGAAATCAAATCTGTGAGTTTGCGAGACAGAGGCGCACCTTTAAGAGCCAGACTAACAAACGCAGTTTTGAACGGACCTACTCGTGTTTATTTACACCCATGTGCAGCAGAGCATGACGCCGTTGTCTCACTGGTCCAGAAGAGTTGACGGGCCGTCCCCCTCCCCACTGGGATCAGGTACTCAGGCCTTCTCTGAGGCTATAAACTCCACTCTAGAGTCAGAGATTTGATTTCCTGTGCACTCAGGACACTGCACTGCAGTGGGTTTGGGTGCACCGCTATCCTGAGGCAGCAGTGACAGGGACACGTGGGGGGGGGCACAACTTACGCAACAAACAAATCTATTATTTCTCAGATTTGAGCGCCAGTCCACGGTGGGAGTTCTGTGGCTGCACAGACTGTGATGTTGCTGGTTTGTCGCGCCATTACAGAAGCTATCTGTAAAAATGAGGTGGAAATGAATGGAGTTCAGTGGAAATACACACACACACACACACACACACACACGCACACACACACACACACGCACGCACACACACATTGTCATCTTCGTCGTGCAAAGCTGGGGCTCACTAGGCTTGGGGATCACAGGCTGAATGCTAACAGAGATAGCTGCTGTTCTGGCCCATCCTGGGATAAGATCACAGGATGATGCGACAGGAAAGGATCAGCGCTGACACCTCAGCTGGTCTCCGTTTAGTCGCCGTGGCCAACGGAGGGACGAGATAAAGAGAATTAGGGGCGGAGGTTGGCTGAGAAGGCAGCCGGGGGAGGAAGGGAGCGCCGAGGGAATAACAGAGATCCCGAAACAGGGGAGCAAGTGTGGAAGACAGAGAAGAGATCAGAGACTGGCTGGTTTGAAGCAACTGGTGCAACTTTCAGTTTCCATCGCTACGACACAATCACAGAAAGAGGCAGACAAGGGGACTCTTTCTGCTTTGCTTCTGTGGCCCGCTAATGACCAAGTGGGCCAGATACGCTGCAAAGAAGCATTTCAGCAAGATATCCCGGAAGGAAAGGCAGCACCGTGGAGGGATGACTAACACCCTTTAGACTGAAACCGGCATGGCAACCCTGCAGCATCTAAATGTCACATACGATAGCAAAGGTTAGTAAGATTTATTTTTCTTTCACAGCATTAAACCTGAAAATAACCAATTATATGAAGAGAAACAAGCTTTTAAATACTTTTAGGTTGGACAAACACTTTGATTGACAGGCTTGATGGCCTATTTTAAGGGAGGTCAAAGGTCATATAATTGCTGCCCGGTGAATACAGGCAGACTGACTAATGCTGACCTCCTCCCATTTCTTCTTTCCTCTCCTCCCTCTTCATCACCCTTTTAGGCACCTTTGGAAATTCCACGTGTGCGGTTCAACCACCAGCATTTTTGAACAGCTCATCCGTTTTAGTGTTTCCACTCATCCCTCTGTGGATGTGTCTCCCTTGACCTCATTCTCCGCTTCGCAGTGATAAGAGGCGCAAGGGCAGCGCTGCGAAATTAGCCACATACATTATTTTGTGCATTTCTGCGTGTTTATATATTCACAGCCTACACTCCGGCGGTGCTGATCTCACCCCTTTCCATCGTGATATGCAGATGTTGGAAACGCGCTCGCGTCTCGACTGCTTCTCTGGATGGTGGACAGGTCAGAGTGTGGGCGCGCCTGTCCGTGATGCAGAGAACGCACAAGCTTTGACATCCAGCAGAAAATGACATCTTTCCTGCCTCATCCTGCAAGCTTTCCAAACTAAAACAAAAACCAGCAAAATGCTTGTCTGTGCCACCTACGTCAGGTTGACCTGCTGCACACACAGAATGCTGGAATAATACTGTGTGTCGCATTTATGTGTTCAGAACAGGGATGTCAAACCCCAGGCTGATGATTCATGATATTTCTGCTTCCAGTAGAGAGAAGTCCCCTAGCAGAAGGTACCGAGGAGAATCACAGCGCTTCGGGAGCTAGCTTTCATCTGTGCTCCTGTTTGTCATCAACCAGGAACGTGCACGGTCAACCCACATATGATCATCTGGACTTCTATTTGACGCAATCGTCTTCTTCTCCGCCAGCACTGACCTAGAATCTCCCTTCGCTTGGAGGCTTCATAATTATTGCTCCGCTTTCCTCGGGGGTTCTAATCAGATTCAGACCTTTTCTATCACAGCTTTTTCAATCAAATTCAGGCAGTATTACACGAAAGAAAGAGACAGACATGAGGAAAAGCACATGGTGGGACCGAAAGCCCGTCCACTTATCTTTGACCGGGTGCTTTGAGATGATTGCTACTTGTGTTGCGCTGACGAGCTTCACGGCCGGGCCATGTAGGTTGCCCTCTGCTGTGGAGGAAGGTTGTTTCCTATTCCCCAGCCTCCCTCTTCCTTTCCCAGGCCTTTGTTTTCTGTCTGCCTCTGCTGATTAGTCTTAATACTCTGGTGCGCTGCTGCAGACACAAAAGGTGAACCAAGGAGACACGGTGACATTTAGATTTCTGGCCACATAATTCAGCATCGCTGCTCCTCTGAGCGTTTGTCAGCATTTATGGGAATAGACAACGATGTTGTGGTTCTGGATAAGAGTCCAGTCTGTGGTAGTAAAGCCCAGCGTCACCGTGAGCTGCTGCTCCAAATGTGCGTGCATGACGACATGTACGTGCAAACAAACAATTAAATAAAACAAACAATTAAATATAATCCATTTTTTTTAGACACATCTTTTTGAATTTGCAAGCTGATCTTGCAGTGAAAAATCTAACATATTACTGTCAAAGTTAAAGGCATTTAACTTTCAGACAAAATAAGTCCACATTTAAAACTCTAAGTATTCTGTCAATGACACCGAGGCCATTCTAATCCATCCACCAAGTATATTTTCACGCACACCATTTTAGTTTGAGATATTTCTCTGAAACATTTCACTCCTCCTGCTCACAGCGAGATCGGTCAGCTCACGTTTCACCAGGCTCCTCAAGGACCCGAGAGGGCAGGAATCACGTCAGGAATGTTTGACTTGTGCATCGCACAACAGGGCGTTTCTCCACCTGACTGACTGGTTCGGCGCAGAGACGCTGCAGGCCTGCGCCCACCCGAGGCCCGTCTGATACCCTGAATGGTCGCCTGAACGGGGGACATCACTGCTGTTCGTGCTGATGTCTGTGAAATACATAACATACTTTCAGAGCAACTGTGTAATGAATAGGTTCACACGCGGACGCTACAAGCTTCTGACACGTCACAACATCATCCAGCGCGCCAGAGGCAACATCAATTTGTAACGAGCGAATCCTCGAGTACCAAATATTTATTTTCTGTCTCTGGAATCAGCTGAAGCCTCTCGTCGCGAGGGAGCGAACGCACAATAACGTGCTCATTAACGGCGAGCCTCAAGGCCGCGTCGCATTTACCAACAAATTCATTTGTCAAGACCGACAAGTTTTATTGATCATGGGACTGATGAAGAGGAGGCTGCCCTCCTGGCTGAAGGGAGAGTGAATAACAAGCGTCGGCGCAGTCAGAGAAAAGAGACGTAAGCAGCTCTGACAGTTTGGCGAGAGGGAGAGAGAGAAACGTGCAGGAGGGAAAGGAGCGGATCTGACATGAGCGGTGGTGACAGGCCGCAATCAGCTTCAGTGTGAAGTGGAGAGCACACTGGAAGCGGCGCTGACATGCGGCCAGCGCTCCGTCAACACAAACAAACACTAATATGTCTGTCAAAGCAGATCTATTAGCTTATTACAGAGTAGTGAGACAGTGAGTCAACAGGTTTTGTGTTTCCGCATCTACATCTGGTGATGAGGCTGAGGACTGGAGCCAGATAGCATCAGTACCAGGATGCTGACATACCCGAAGGAGTCAGCTACAGCTGCACTGGGCCAGGACCAGAAGACAGAGACACAAGGATGCAGGGAGAGACATGGACGATCGGATTCCAACAGGGATCTGACGCGTGTGTTGTGGCGTGAGCTACCTGGCTCTTTATTTCTGCCATTGAGTCTGTATTTTATTGGATCCATCCATCCGTACATCCGTCCATCTTTGGCTGCAGAGGGGCCCAGTCTTCCCTCACCCCCAGGTAGATGATCCAGCTCTTCCAGGGGAATCCCGAGGCGCTCCCAGCCCGGCTTTAATTTGCTGATGTAAGCCAAGGTTTTCCAGCAGCAGTCTGAAAGCCTGGTGTTGAGAAGCTTAAAACCTCTCCAACCTCTGTGCTTTCTGCTCGAAGGTCCAAACCTGTGAATAAAAGCAAAGATCAGCCCTCCTCTGGCCCAGCACTGTGAGGCTGCTGCAGCATCAACAAGAGCACCGACCTCTGCGGATTAAACCGGCTGCTCTCTTTCAGGCTTAATACAGCCATTATTTCCTTAAACGTCCTTACAGGATTATCTGACAGACCTCTGCTGTATGATAAAGAACCCATAATTGCAAAGTCAACTTTTATGAAAGAATCTGATTATAATGGGCTTTAATCATACGAGTGGCTTTTTTGCATTATGAAAAGAGAAATGCTCATATGTTCTGTACATGTAATAGAAATGACTGACAGGTTGAGACAGACACGTCACTGTGAGGCCCAGTTTGGCCACAGAGGCACCGGTTCAACGCCGCAGTGGCAGGAAAGTTTGATTTTCTGAGAGCAGTTTCAAGGTTAAGCTGATGGACACAGATTTAGATCCAATTTGATCCCATTTCCAGATACACTGCGGTGATATTTGCTGCATAGCGAATTTCCGCATGCTGCGTTGTTATGCTGGTCCCAGGTAAACCGCTGTTCTTGGCCGTGGACAGAGTGGGATTGAGAAGGAAAGTTGAATTCGCTCGGCTTTCGCATCTTCTCCCTCCAGGCAGCCGTGTGAGTCTGAAAACCAAAAGTTTGCGCATCATTCAACCATCTGCTTTCAGGTAAGCAGGCATTGGGGTCACAGAAGGAAAAGAGGCAGGAATTCACTCTGGAGAGGTGAAGAGTCAACACACACACACACAGGAGGACACCGGACACCAATGCTAAGCTAGTTTTCATGCAAGCGAAGCAGGTGTTTGTTTTGGAAAACAGGAGTTGAGACAAAAATTGAATAAAAGTGGTGGTCTAAGTTGTTTCTGAAGGGACGATTAGAGTGTGACAGCTCCAGATAAGGAGCTGTTTACCGTTTTCTATCGGCCACATGGGAGGCAGATACAGCCATATAATCCCTCACCTCCGATAAGCAGACCCTGCTGGCAAATTTGGGGTCACGAGTAGAATCTTCTCGCTTCAAATAGTCAACTTGTCCTCTCCTCAACCTTCAATAACCTCAGAATACCACAAAAGGAAAGCGGGCTTCCATCATTAACTTGCAGGATGCTAATGGCTGCGACTCTGATTAGCTTCGTACAGTTAGATGAACTGTGACACTTGTAGACGTAAATGTAAATGAGCTGCTTCATCTTCTGTTAAAGGAGGATTTTCAGCCTCCTTACACAAAGGAAACAACAGTGTCTTATCACTTGAAAGCATACTGCTTGTTGATTAATATTACAAAAACTGGGAGAGAGGCAGTAACTGTGGCCCCAGCACAGCACACTTCAAATCGTTGCAATGATGGTATTATTTTCCTGTTCAAGAGCAAACATTTCAAAGCCTTGCCTGGACAGATTTCCAGCTCTCCGACCTCCAACTTTCTCCTTGCTCTCGGGCTGCTCCTGCTCACTTATGAAGCAGCTGCTTGCAGCTCTTCTTCTCTCCTCCTGAATTCTTATTTTTTATTTTTATTTTTATTTTTTTTTGTACAACAACATCATGACAAGCCACTCCAGTCACAGAATGCCAGATGTGGTGTGGACCAGTGAGCTCAGCTCTGGATCTGTGGGGGCGTGCGCAGATCCGAGGAAAAGTTTTGAGGTCAGACCACAGAAAATCTGCGCCGGCAGGGACGCGGATGAGAAGCATCAAGTCTGCACACACGCAAGTTGATTTATTTAGTTAAAAAAAAAAAAAAAAAACCTGTCGTGAGACGGCGCCATAAATATTCTCACAACTAAACAAACCAGCTGAGAGATCTCTCCAAACAGGAAGACGGGAGAAAGGTCTTCCTGGCTGGTGAAGGCAGAAACTCCTCTCTGTGTGCACGGATAATTGCACACTGCCACATGCATTGTGGCACAGACGCGAGGCCCCTCCCCTTAACTGCATTTAATTGGCTGAAGGGTTTGTTTCCACCGGTGCTCTCCCACTGCTCCCAATACAGCAAAAAGGGACACGTTACGGACTGGCGAGATCGTTAAATTCCCTGATTTTGATCATTGAAACGCTGATGAATCTGTTTCCTCGTGCACCAAAGAGAACTGCTGCAGCTGCAGTTGTCTTAAAAAAGTAAGGAAAAACAAAGTTTTCAAGATCAAAAATCTTCAGTGACGCATTTAAATGAGAAATTTTAAAATGATACTAGAAAGGAGGACAGGTAGCGTCAGAAGGTTTAAAAGGAGTGGGGGTCCAAGTTTAGGTAAATAAGAGAGATGATCACTTTGGACTCCTGCATCCACAGAGATTTCCTTTCATTTCTGTTTTTAGCTTGCATTACAAAGAGCTTACAGTCTTTCTGCAAACACTTTGAGGGTGCAGAGTTGGCCAAACTTTATAGTGAAGATGGAAAAAAAAAAAAGGGCGCCAGAAAACGGCGTCTGAGCTGCAGACTGCTCAGAGGAACTAAAGCGGAACTGATTTCAATGACAACTCAGCATAAATGTGACAGCAAAAGCAACTTGCTTTTGTTTGAAGAGCAGCTTGTCTGTCTTTGGCAGCATTGATCCTTGAGATGCTGCAGTTTGGAGACATGTCAACATGCCGGTTTTCCAGCAGATGAGGAGAAATACAATTATGGCCGGACTGCATGAAGGTTTCTCTATATTTATGAAGCCATTTACAGGATGTCTTCGGTCCTGTATGGCTATAAATGAATTTTATACTGTAAAGTAATCTCATAGCAGCATTACAGTGTAGCTTGTCAATAAAAAAAGAAAGCTGAAGTTTCTCTTTTCCATCTATGCGACATTATGGCTGCCTTTGTTTGCAACAGTAGAAACACTGGTGAGCTCCTTTTCTGAAGGATGAAGGAAATATAGTTTCCCGCAAAGCGTTCTGGCTGGAGAAAATGCTCAACTGAAAGGTACAATTTTGCTTGTTTTTACATTAAATGTAAGAGTAAAATGGTGCCCCTGAAGCAGCTTTAAGAAAAACTGGTTGTTACATCTGCATCAGGGTAAAAAATATTATTCCAAAATATCCAAAAACATCTTGGGAGGCTGCTGCAGCGCCCGCAGACATGCCCAGTTACAGCCAATCACCTTCTCTGCATGAGTGACGATTCGCCACGCTCTCTTTTCGCACCAAATTTTGACGGATGAGACGAGGACAGACTGGTTTCTCATGGTTCCATCATCCTGTTTGGAAACATGGCATCAAAAGACGATGACGTAATCATCTGACCTTAAACGTCGGCGCTTGCTTGTGCAGACGTCTCCTGCAGCCTGACGGGGATGGCCTCAGCCGCGTGAAACAAGTGGTCTTGTATGTTTTACCAGGTCAACAGGTGATCCAACAGATGGTCCAGATGTCAACAGCAGGACTGTTGGCAAACGGCTCCTCCCGCATCAGAGCGACACTTTCGAGGGTCCCACTGCTATATGATGGTGATCAGACCCAGTGTCACCGCCTCTGGACGTCTAGGAGGTCACTGAAAGAAACAATAATCTGCATTTGTACTTTTGGCCAGTTTATGCTAATTTAGCTTGAACCTGAGGCGCGTTTATGGGAGGAATCTGTACTGATCACCAGCTCATTTAGCCGTGAAGGTGGTGGAGTTTTTACTTGGCTGTAAGGAAAAGATAGAAATTTGCATTATTCAGGGTTTTGTTTTGTTTTTTTAGATGAGATGGAGGTCATAGCTACCAAACTTTACACAACTCTTTGATTACACAGCTTCTTCGAATACAACTGTTGTCTTAGGAACGCATCATTATATACAGAGCGATGGGTGTATGGTGTGAAATGGGAGGCTGTTGTGCTTTGAGATCACATTTTCATAATCACACACACACACACACACACACACACACACACACACACACACACACACACACACACACAGAAGCTAGAATGTTGGGTGCGTGACCTATAAATCATTTAAACTCTAACTGATCACCAAATGATCAAACGGTGAGATTTAACCAGACTGGCTGTGTTCTCTGGGATGGCTGGGTTTCCAGCTCCTGTCGTGTACAGGAAAGGATGCCGAGCGCCTGCTCACGTCAGAAGGCAATCAGTGTTTGTTTTACAGCCAGTCTTTTTTGAAAGAAATCAACAGCAACATTGTTTCCCATTTCTATACGCAGGAGTTGAGACGCGCTCCTCCCTGAACCCGGTGGTTTTCTATTTGGCCTTGGGCGGCTGCGAGCGTATGAGACTGACCTGAGTGAGACTCTTGTCTCGGATTGAACAATAACCCAGCTCAGGTGACTGTTGACAATAATAGCGCGGCTGCAAACGCTCCTGTCCTCTTTCTCTCCCTCCGCCTGTTTGGAATCTCTCTCTTTTGTCCTCCTCACAATTTCCTCCCTCCTATACGTCCCCGCTCTCTGCCTGTCGCCTTTGCTCCGCTCTACTTATTCCTGACAGTTGGACAAGTTTGTGCCTGTGCGTTTCACACAATGATACCCATTTAGACAGAGGAGCGCTCATAATGACCGCAAATGGTCTCTAATGGCTCATAATAGCCAATTCTGTCTGTCTGCTGCAGGCATTTCCTAAGCGCACTGTATTCTTTAGTGTCCCACAACTGTGTGTGTGTGTGGGGGGGGGGGGGGG
>BJFM01007412.1:14802-30693 GCA_016586285.1 Arothron firmamentum
GGGGACAGAGGCAGAGATAAAGCTAGCGGTCCTGCACACATTCTCTGGTACTTCAGGTTCCTCCCACAGTCACATACATTCAGTGTAGATGGGCTAGTGGGTGACCCAGAATTGACCTTAGGTGTGAATGAGGGTGAATGTTTGCCTTAATCTGCTGTCCAGAATGTCGAAGGACTTCGTTTTCAGTTTAATTATGTATGTCCTTGTGGTTTCTTGCGGCCTCTTCTTCAAAACTGGAGGCCTCTTGGATTAGAGGTGAAATGTCTTCAAGTCTCTGAGGAAGTCCAGACGACCTATGTCAAGCTGAAGAGAAGAGCCCAGGGTGTTCCCCCGCTATGGTCTGGAGGCAGCTGGGATAAAGAGGTAGACGATGGAGGGACGGATGTTTGAAGCTAGCTGCTCAGAGAGATAGAAAAAAGGGAAAAAAAAGATAGATCGATGAATGGTTTAAAGTGGAACTTTGTCTCCAGCCTGAAGGATAAACTCAGCCGCAGTTGTTGCTCCCACATGGGCAGCATTCACAGGCCACTTCACAAAACTCTGACTGGATCCTAAATGTCGCACATCTGCGGTTGTTTTCATTTAAATGTGTGCATTACTTTCAAAGGGATAAAATATTCATAAACTGGTTGCCAGCAGAGGTGCTGGAACAAGAGAGCGGACAGAGGACAGGGGGCGGCCGGCGAGACAGGACGCCTTTCAAACCGTCCACACAAATCTGAAAACTGTGTAAAATGAATCCCAATGAAAATGTGCGCTGAGGACGGAGATGGTACGTTTCAAATGAAATCAGGAAATAGAGAGAAAGAGAGAGAAAGAGACTACTTTTTCAGATAGAAATGGGTAATGAAAACTTCCAAAAGGCTGCGCTGATCGATTTATGGTTTGAAAGTGTTTGCTGAACTTGAAGTGGAAAAATAAGTCTTTAGTAAAAATCCTTGCCCTTGAGCACTGCTTTAACAACAGACCACTCTGAGCCTGAAAGAATGGCGGCACCCTTCATCTACTTCAGTCTTCTCTCTGACGTTCTCTTCAGGCTCCGCCTAAGTAGAACTTCAGCTCTTCTAACCAACAATCCGTGCAGAGATCCAAGCATCAGTCTATGCTGTAAGTTATCAAAAACACTGGTCATAATTGTTAGTTACATCAGAAAAGATGCCAAAATCTCACACATGACACTTTAGAGCCATTGGCATCTTTCTTGTTTTAGTTGTGTCATGAAAGTTAACTTTTCAATAGCTTTAAAGGCTGCTTTTGTGACTGTCTGAACTCATGTCACATCCCAGCAACTTATACTACATCACAGCCAACAGTGTAATACTGGACATGCTGTGTTGCTATGGCAACCAACTTCAAGATCGATACTGATGTGAATGCTGGTTATGCACGATGAGATCAAGCAGGTACTCTTAGCAAATCCTGGCTCTTCAGGATGAAAAGCTGACACAGACTCAGAAGATTTCTGCATTTCAGTCAAATGTCTGCAGGCGTGACAGGCGTGACCGTCTCGGTCTTGCCATCTGACCTGATCTCCGGTTGCAAGAAAGATTTTTGCAAAAAAATTTCTGCGTTCGTTTACAGAGCGGCTTAATTCCCACTTCGGGAAATAATAACTGCAGCGTGAAGAAACTCCGGAGACTCTTAAATCCACACCTTCAATTACAGAAGAATGCTGTTTATTCATTCTCTCCTCCGGATAAGAATGCACTTGTGGAACGACGGGAATGTGATAACTCAATCTGGCACATTTTGTTCCTCATTAAAAGCTTTTTTAAAACACGAGAGAATTGAGAGCAGGAACATCTCTTTTTATAATATATGTCAAATGAGTGATAACAATATTTTGCGCCTTTGCCCCAGCACTGTTGCACTGTTCAGCTGACACCTCCTCCTCAGATGAACTCATAAAATTCCATAAGAAGCTCCGGCTTTGTATAGAAAACATTACATCACGCTACACGTTGAGGACCCTGGTGAATCACCTTATTAAAAGAGATTACCTCAACAATCCTCAGCTCTCCAAACCCATTTAAAACCACCGTGCTCCGAATTCCTGATTTGCAAACGGTTTTCATTTGCACTTATTCTCACACACTCCCTCTCCAGTCCCGCCTTGCTCGCCCCCTCGCTCAGCCCAACCCCCCCACCACCACCACCACCCTCCCTCAGGTGGATAGTATAATTGCTGTGGTTTAACCGGTGCTGTGTTTGATCTGGCACTTATCCTCAGCAGTCTCACTCGCATGAAAGAGAAGAAAGCAAGAACGCATCTCCAAAAGAACATCCGTATGTGTGTGTGTGTGTGTGTGTGTGTGTGTGTGTGTGTAGTGAAAATTCAGTCTGATTTTTGAAGTAATTCAATTATTGCAGCTGTGGCAGCGAAACTGCGGGCTAAAACACGCAAATCACTTCAATTTAAAGCCAATTCCTTCCCATTTAACCCCGATGTATTACACTGACACGGAGCCATTTTCTCTGCTGCCTTTTATTAGATTCTCATCTGCAGCCCTCGGCGAGCTGTGCAGTGAGAAGGAAGTGGGAGCCACACTCCTTTTTTCTGTAATAAAGACCATGAATCTGATTTAAACATGTTTGGCCATCTTAGCTGCTTTCAGCCTCTTGCTTACAAAGTTCTGCATTGGGGAAAATAGTTTTAAATTGCTAGTTCAGAATGACAACTTTTACCTGCAAATGTCTTGATACACATGCAGATCTAAAAATGTGTTTGGACGAGCAGATGTATTAAAATAAATGCTGTTATTGTCACATGACCGGTAACCTAAACAGACAGTTCTGATATAAAATCAGTTTGCTTTTAGATATCAAGATGTAATCATAGTTTTGGCTGCTGTCTGGATGTACAATCTGTAAAAAAAAAAAGATTTCCTCCTGTCCTTAGATAGCGCCTGTACTGCCCTCTTGTGGGTGACTGCAGTAGTGAAAAGGCCTTGCCTCACTACTGAAGGCTGCAGACAGAAAATCAGCCTCGTGCCATTTTTTGTCTGTTGGTGTCAATGTTGATATTTCACTGCTATTTTCCATCTCTTTTGTTTTGCATTTATTTTATATTACACCTAAAGTGGGTAATGCGTATTCAGGATTTCTACACTGGATGTTCTTTTTATAGGCATGTTAATTATATCGTGACGGTATGTTAGTTCAATTTTCGGGCTTTTCCTCAGGACTGTACATGAAAGAGGAGATAATCTCGATCTGTTGTTCATCTCAGGGTTATAAAAACTGACTAATTGCTCGCTTCAACAGAGGGAGTTCAACTTTTGGCTAACGGCTCGTGAGCACTCATATGTGACGTGGTGTAAAGCTGAGCGCTTTCAACATCAGCCGGTTATTAAGACTGCAGAGCAGAAATGTGATTTCCGTCCCTTGACAGTTCTTTCAGAGCCCCCTGCAGGGATACAGAAGACAATTCCATACATAAGCTGTGCATTTACTGAGAACCGCAACACACATCACAGCACAACAAGAGAAAAACAAAAAGAATTTAGAGACCTGATTATTAAATCAGCGCGGCGCTGCAGACCTCGGTGTGTGGTCGGGACCTTGGCCCAAGGTGGATGGATAAACGAAACAGGTTAATCAATCAATCCTTCGATTTAACGAAACCAAATTAATCTCATAAAAAAAAGAGGCCCCGAAAAAAAAAAAGAAGAAAAAATCTAGTCAAACTACTTCATCAGCTCTGCAGTGACAATTCCAGGAGCCAGGAGGGGAACACAGAGCCTTTGAAGGGAAGAGCAGGGATGAGTGAGGAATCAGGACAGAGCCGCGTTAAGCTGAGGCAGGCCGGGAGGGTCAAAGTGATTAGAGCCACAATCCCGTCTGATGAAGATGAGACGAAGAGCAAAGACAGAAGCAGAGAGACGTCAGATATTAGCTGATACCGGCGCAGCTTTGAACCTTTGGTAAGGATGAGCACAGGTGGGGGTGAAAGGGTGATCTGTCAGAACGCTAAGAGCAGCCAGATGTCTTTGTCACAACAGTTCATTAATTAAAAGTCTATTAAAAATCCATTACTGCCAAAGAGACCTGCAGAGAAAGAACGTCAATGTAGATTTTAAACTAGCGGTGTACTATTATGGCTGACACTTTTCAATAAAAGATGTGTTGTTTTTCTAAAAGTAATGAATGCAGTTACAACGTTTGTGCATGAATACATGTAAAATCTTACAGCGATTGAAGGGGCGAGCTTGGTCCAGATTTCATAAGTAATTGACCAGATGTTTCTCCAAATGTCAAATACTGACACAAAATGCCACATTTAGCACAAATATAACAACATTCATCAATATTCTGATGAATGCATCGTTGTTTGACAGCTGGAGATGAGAATATTTGAAGGGTTGGCGTTAGGGTTAGGATTAGGAGTTAGGGTTCACGTCCTTTGACACACTAAAGTGCCCTTTAATGTTATTTTGTCAGTTCTCTGCAATGTGCAGGGACCCATCTGGGTTTACCACACTTCTCTAAAGTTTATAAGCAATGTATTAATATGTCATTTTGTTCTGGCGCCCCTGGTTTGGGAGTTCTACCAGGCTGTCCTCACCCAGGCAGAAGTTGCTCAGAAAAGCTATCCAGCTGGATGATTGAACAGTGGACAGTTCTCAAGTGCACGTGAGACATACAAAGACAAGCAAATATGAAGACAGAAAAGGTGGGAGGGTCCCAGTGCAGGAGATTAGCATCTCCTGTATGTTTTCTCACCTTGAGATTTCTTGTTTCTTCATGTTATTAACAGATTTTAAATTTCCCTTCATCCATTTTATACCATTTCTTAATTGTGATGAAAAAAGGTGGTGCCAGAGCCAAACAGAACAGTCACTAGCTGAGAGGAAGGACCAGGCGTCACACCGAGAGGCAGTTTAGGCTTCCTTCAGCCTCCCGTGCATCTGTTTTGACTGTGGGAGGAAACAGGAGTGGAGCCGGATCTGACCCGTCCTGCCTCACAGCAGGACGGGTCACATTCGTCCTGCTGTGAGGCAGGACGGGTCACATTCGTCCTGCTGTGAGGCATCTGCGCTAACCAGACAACCTACACCAGCCTGCTATTTTAACCGTGGGTGTGAAAATCGCGGGATTGTCAGGAACAACTGCTCCTCGGCTCCAGTCACAGCAAAGCCTGCAGAGGATGATGGCTAGCAAGTTCAAAACACGGGTCAATTTGGACTCCCAATCACCAGAACAACTGAAAACCACAAAAAACTTAGAAGCACTCTCAGAGCTCCGACACAGACGCCCTCCCTCACTTAGAGAGAAACCACAGCAGGAGATGCATAAAGCCGTCTCCAAATGTAGCTCCACGCACACTGTGCAGACATAAAACTACTTATTTATCAGCAAATAAGTTGAAGTCAGCCGTCATCTTTGGCGAGACTCTCTGCAGCTCTTCTTCTCCTCAGCCACAATCTTTGATATTACACCTGAGGCACAGATCACGGCGTTATCGCAGATAAGTGCTGGACGGAAAATGAAACACACTGCCGCGCGAGGGATAAAATAACAGACTGAAAAAAAAAAAAGAACCATGAGAAAGATGTCCTATCTTTGCTCTCCTGAGCTGGAGAGAACCCTGCGAGGAACCAGCTGTATTTATTCCAAAATTAACACAATGATCTATTCAGAAACTCAATTTTAACTCAATTAAAGCTCCTCTCCCCGCCGGTCATGTCTTTGTTGCAATAATTGTCAGCCGAGTGCTTCTCAGACTGGAGCGCTTTGAACATGAAGAGCTCAAACCTTCAGCAGCGTGAGGTGGAGGAGGAGGGGAAGGGGGGTGGGGGCATTTTAATTCACCACACAAGAGGAAAAGAAACCATGACAGAGCAGCAGGTACGAGTGGGTTTGAGTGCCTGCAGCGAAGCTAGTGGTGAGCCAAAACACACACACACACACACACACACACACACACACACACACACACACACACACACACACACACACACACACACACACACACACACACACACACAGGCGCAAGGAAAGCAGGACTATGCAAATTGTTGAGCTAATGAATTTCTGAATTTCAGCCTTGGCTCCTGTGATGGTAATGAGCTTATTTTGGTGCAAGCTCATAGAACAGAAAACACAACAAATCATATGTGCATCATTCTCCTGCTGACAGAGGGTTGTCACACCGCTTCAGTCTACTTCGTCTCTTGTCTTTTCACACCGTTGTTCTGTGTGATGTCACCTGTAAGCCCGTTTGCACGTGTAATCGCGAAATACAGAAAAAGATAAAGGCTTCCATTGCAAACAGTCCGGTTACACCCCCGGAACCGCCGCGCTGCCAGAGACAGGTGAAAAGGGAACCTCTCTTCTTGGCCCCAAATCCTGCCAAAAACCAAATCCGAAAGCCTGGACCTGCTGGGACGGCTGCCAAGTCCTCCAGCCAGATCGCTCTGAAACATATATGTCTGCTTGGTGCAGCAACATGGCTGAAGCGAGCAAGCATCGCTTTCCCTTCAGCAGGGTTCCAGCCGACTGCTGCTCCATCCACAGCTTTTCCTTTCTACTTTTCTGTGTGAGATCACTGATGGAAAGCTCACCTTGACTCAAACGTGGAACTGCTGACTTTCAGCAGGGTCATCCCTAAGTACACGCTGTCACTCCTGACTGATGCCATTATGAGCACAAAGGAAAGCTGCGTATTAGATTTTTCTCAGGTCAGCATCTGAACCAAAATAAAAGCAAAAGAAAGCAGCACAGAATGCTGAAAAATCAAAGTTCAAGTGCAAACCGTGAACCATTATTTGCAAAGTTATTGGTGCTATTACTCAAGAGCAGGATAGAATTCAAGGCCAAGTCAGGTGAGTTTTATTAAAACAGCATAAACACAGGCCTTACTGTGCAGCTGGCTGCGTTTAAAGTCCAAGAGATTTTCTTTTTCATAAAGAAAATAATAAAAAAGTCCAGTTAATACTCACAATCCTGGGAAAACGTCAATTCAGACCTCATTGTAAAGAATACAACATGTTTGCTGCCTGTTCCTCTCCTAGGTCTGTCCTTCACCTCCTCTGCCCACCTCCTCATATCAGCCTGGTCTTGCTCAAGGTTTCTACCTGTTAAAAGGGGGTCAGAGACAATGTTGTTTGTTACAGACACTATACAAATAAAGTTGTATTGAAATAAAACATACAGCTATGCAACCATTAGCTACTGAACAAGATACTTCACAAATGAAGCATTTCAAATTCAAAAGAAACTTCATTCTTAGTTCCTAACAAGTGCACCCTCAAATGAGGATGTTTAAACAACGCAAACAAAGTGAAACAATGACTCACTGTGGAGGCGCCGCAGGATGAACTCTGAGACCGATTGAAGCTTTAGTTTCAGCTGACTGTGGCCTGGCTGTTGCTTTCATGGTGGTCTGCCAAAAGAAGGACATACATCACATGTGGACTGGTGGGACTGACACAGTGACACGTTCCTCCACCAAACAGAGGGCAGCAGCACGTCAGGCCCCAGAGTAGAACCCCTGGCTCCGCTCAAGCATAATTGTTTTAACTACGCTGACCCAACAACAGCGGTGTGTCTGAAAATCAAAAGCTGATTAGAAATGTCAGGGAACACGGAGATGATGTACATCATCTGTAAGTGATGGAGGATGATTCAGTTTGTCTGGAAAAGAGACGATTAAGACAAAATGTCTTTGTTCCACAGAATCCTATAATAATTAAAAACTCATCCGCTCTTCAAGCCTCTAGACTGGATGCGTTTGTGCGTGCTGCTGTATCACCCAGTTTGTGTTCTTCAACCCGAAGGCAAAAGTGACGCAACAATCAGCAAACATGCTGTGGAACGTCCTCTGACGTCCCAGTCCTCTTGTAAAAAGCTCAGTGTAAAGTGTGCTAATGCGTATTATCTGTTGTTCTGATTTCATATGAACCAACCCCCGGGGCCGTACTGTACTCACTACTCATGGGTGAAATTGCATTCTCATGGAAGGCGCAAAAGCTGAGATGTTTGCAAACGAAGCTGGAACAATAGAGGTGCCAATCAGAAGAAAACTTCATTTAATTCAGATCTGAAATAGTTGGGCTTCACTGTGTGACGGTTCCCACAGTAAGAACATGAAAAGCCTGCTGCAGGAATGTGCCAGTTGTCATCCTTTCAGAGTGACAAAACACAGCCCCGTCTTCTCACATCGCTCGTCCCTGCCATTAAAACGGAGCAGAACAACGACAAATGTGTTTCTGCGGGGAGGCAGAGCCTGGCATGGGGAGAGCGAGGGGATCCAGCGAGTTCTCCGAGGAGGAAGATGAAACCGATGGCGGCTATTCTTCCAACTAACACCTGTGTCACACCTACACCTCAGGCTGCGCGTCTCCTCGCTGCGTGCGTCTGCAGCAGAGGAGGGGGCGGGGGTGGAACGGTGCTACCTTGTGGTGATGATTACCGGTCAGGGAGAATATGAAACCAGGAAAACAGAATAAAAACGGAAAGCGTCAATCCGGAGAGACGGCTGCAGCTCATCCTTGTCAAGAATAATTGGTTCCTCTTAGTTTCTACCGAGTAAATTACCAGCAGACATGGCGCTGCTTCAGGTAATAGCCTCCTCTTTAGTTCGGGAAAAAGTGTGTTGAAGTGAAAAGGACACTTTCTGGTAAACTAGGCAACATCAGAACATTTCCGTGATGAACTCATCCCCGGACTCGGTTACATCAGGGTTGGGGAAATAAAAGGAATCGCCACTACGGGCAGCTGGTTCTGACCCGCCAACGTGAAAGAGCCGTTCTGATGTTTAAAAGGAAACTGGAATGGAGGAAATATCACACACTGTGATGACTCGGAGGCGGAAGACGGGATATGTTTCATGAGCTTTCGAAACATCACTGATGTGCGTTCGCATGTATGGAAATATTTCGGTGCAGGAAACAAAATTACAGGTGTGGTGATAGTTCTAATCCGAGTCACAGAAAAAGTCGTGACATCCTCCAGATGTTTCACCGGCTATCTTTTTCACCTCTTCAGGGTGCATGACGCTGCTGAAGGCAGCCCAGTAACACCTGAATGGGTGGCAGGACCCAGAGTCTCCCAGCAGAACCGTGCCCAACGTTCATTTGTTGCCACAATGACGAGCTAATCAGCGACATTCACTCACATAACCTGTCTTATCTGTGTTCTACCGTGGAGTATCTCAACAGCCCATAATCCTGTTGATGCCTTAATGAGGTGCTGAGCTGAAGCTGATTTCACACTGAAGCTTTCACCCATTTACAGATGTTTTTCCTGCAGATTTCTTGACATTTTCAATCTTTTTGAACAGGCACAAATTCTCAGCACTGCGATGGCCACGGCTTCTTTACTGGGAATGTAGATGAATGCGGCTCAAAGCAGCCGGAATACACAGTCTTCAAAGTTAATACCTATTCATTCCGCTGAAATGACGCATAAAAGTTAATGATATTTGCTGCAACACACAGACACACAGACACACACGCGCGTGCGTGAGGAATCAACATCGTGCATGTTTCGTCCCAGCAGTCTTGTGTCCAGGCTCTCTGTTGTGTGATCCTCAGATGAGCATCACGGATGTGATTCAGGTGTGATGGAGGAAATGAATATGCGGCGAGCTGGTTTAATGCGTCACGTCTTTTGTTTTTCAGAGATTAGATTGACAGAGGTGACTGTGACACAAAGACACAAACAAGGTTTCAATTAAAGCTGGCATGGAGCTCAGAGAGATTGCGGTAATTTATGTACTTGCTAACCGCACTTAGCTGAGGGAAGGCTAAAATATCTGCAACATAAATGTTACAAATCTATCCGTGAAAACAAATCCGATTTAATATTCACCTCTTTGATTGAACCCAATCGACAGATTTCAAACCGGCTTCGTGATGTTGAGTTGCAAAGGATTGTGGGCTTTGTGTGGGTTATTTGCTGTGATGACCCTCAGGAGCTGGACGGTGCTAAAGGCAGCACCTCGTTTTGTTCATTTTATGTGTGATTGAAGGAGCTGCTGCTCTGCTATTATCTCAGGTGTTACGCTGACCCGAAAAGAAGACATTTTACGTCTTCTTTTCATGATCTGCAGCATCAACACACCATTAAAAACCCTTAGAATACATCACGTCTGCTGCATGCTGATCGTGCATGGCGTTGTGCACTCTACATCTCTTCATTATACATGCAGTTATTACTCTAAGTTCGTGTGGTTATTAATTAATGATATGCTTGCAGTAACTGAACTGTAATAATTAGTAGAGAGCATTAACCAAAACAAATTTACAAGTATGTGAGGGGGTGTGTGTGCATGCATGTGTGAGTAGAAGTAGGTATAGTGAGAAATAATGGAGAAATATCAATAGAATAGCATGTATAATTAACAGATATGGGTTATCCTATATTCACCTCCATTAGTCTCTCTCTCTCTCACTCTCTCTCTCTTTCTCACTCACTCACAGACACACACATACACACTGTGTTACTTCTCTAATTGATTCAAGTGGAAGTCATAATCTTTTATTATGTCAGTTATGCCGTACATGCATGGCATACAGCATGACTGAAATTGCAGTCCTCTCGGACCCACGGTGCAGCAATAAATAAATAAAACTAGTGTGGTTAAACTAAACTAAGCTAAGTAAAATATATATATAAATATAATATATACATTATAAACTAAAAAAAACTAAATAGAACTAAACTATCTAGAACTAAATAGCTAAACTAGATAGAACTAAACTAAACAGAAAAAACAATGAACAATTGTATGTATGTATGTATATATACATATATACATACATACATACAGTAGTGCAAATAGCAGGTAATGAGGTACGAGCGGTATGAACAGCAATAAACAAAGTAGTGCAGATGAGCAGGATAAAGTGTAAAGTGCAGTCCTGTGATTAGTGGTGTGTGTGGGCACAGTCTGTGGCCCAGAGTCAGTGGTGGTGGGAGAGAGAGGGAGAGAGAGACATCAATGATCTTCTCAGCTGCTCTCACAGTGCGCTGCAGGGTCTTACGACGGGAAATGGTGCAGGAGCGGCACCACACGATGATGCAGCTGGTCAGGATGCTCTCAATGGTGCCTCTGTAGAAGGAGGACATGATAGGGGTCCTCTTGCTCTTTTCAGTTTTCGCAGGAAGTAAAGTTGTTTTTTTTGGCCAGTGATGTGGTGTTGGTGGACCAGGACAGGTCTTCGGAGATGTGTACAACCAGGAACTTGGCGCTGCTCACCCGCTCCACTGCAGCACCGTTGATGGTTAGCGGGGGGTGCTGGGCGTGCTCTCTCCTGAAGTCCACTACGATCTCCTTCAGTCTCTCAGGAATGTCATCAGGACCCAAGGCTTTACTAGCGTTGGTCCTTCTGAGGGGTCTCCTCACCTCGTTTGGAGGTGGAGGGACCTTCTGTGCTGGAGCGTTGTTGTCTGCCTCAAAGCGAGCAAAGAAGTTGTTGAGCTGATTCAGCAGAGAAGAGGAGTTGTCGCAGGTCTGTGGAGAGGGCTTGTAGTCCGTGATGGTCTGGATCCCACGCCACAGGTTCCTGGTGTCTCTGCTGTCGCTGAAGCGGTCAGCGATCCTCCTGGACTACTGTCTCTTAGCCTCTCTGATGCCCCGTGAGCTAAAACACTCATTGTTGTAGTTTTTCATGCTTCAAATATTTCTAAAGACACTGTTGTTTATGCAGACAGCAACTCTTCCATCGCACATCGTGAGAAGAAATAAATGTAAATCAGACCAGAAAAAAGATATTTTGATGAAAAAGGGTTCCAACTGTGGCTTTTGTCACCTAAAATTACTCTCAAATGCCTTCTATTATGAAGAACGACAACGATATGACACACTGACAACAGCAACAACAACCAGTCTGAGCAGAAACAGATGGCGAATCCAGGCTATTAGAACAATGTTAAGTAGAGATCTGAGAGAAACTAGAGCCCAGTTCTGTAAGTCAGGCAACTCTGTGATCAGCCAAAGGCTTTACATGCACAAGCATGTTTTTCTCCAACCTTAAAGAGCAACCAACCTTTTTTGTCCAGGATGCAGCATAAGAATGCATAAAAACACCAGTCTGGGTCTTGTCTGCTGTGGATTTTGCCTTGTCAGCCATGTCCTCCCAATATTTAAATCAGTCCATCCAAAAGAATTCACACTTGACATGAAATAAAGCTCATAAATCTAAAATAGCTCATTCATAAAAAATATGCATCCTGAGCACAAACTAAGATGCACTCTTAGTTAGGGTTTTGACATTTATCAAGTGTTTTTTGATCTCACAGCATATTTCTTCATCCAGGTGACTGATCAGACCCTGACTGGTGTGATGGATGTTCTTCAGTGCCCAGACGGATCCAGCAGAAAGCAGCCCTGCAGGGCCTCTGCAGGCCACCGTGGCTGAGTGACATTAAAAATGTTTCTAAAGCAAATGTCTCCCTGTTTTCTGCTCCACACTGGTTCGGTTTTTTCCTGCTGAGGGAACTGTCAGCATTCCCCTGCAGTGAACAATTCAAGTGAAGTGATCCGTGTCTGTGTGTATCTGTGCACGCCTGTCAATGTGCACATGTCCGGCTGCTAATTTGTGTCTTTGCAACTGGATTGCACTGAAGTGGATTTCGACTCATTCCGGCGCTCATTCAGATCATGAGCCAAATGATGATAAACTGTTTCTTTTCCCTGACTCGCTCCTGCCGCACAAAAGCAATGAATTTTGAATGTGACAAGAGATGAAATTCATTTTCCACCACAATAAGGTCATGTCTGCCAGCGCGCTCGCTCCCTGCCTCTCTCTCCCATTATGTGAACGCGCAGGCAGTTTAAACCTGATGTCGAGCAAATCCCACCACTCACTCCGCTTTATAAATATGTAGAAGCTCTATTTGTCCGTCCTATATTCACAATATAACTGGAAATAATCTGTGAACTATTAAGAAAAATGTAATTCCTTCTCATTCAGTGCTGTATTGAGAGTATTTACACAGCAGGGTGCTTACAGTCTGGTTAGAGGTTAGCATTGCAGTTTATCACCGTATTAAAATATGTGCCTATGACTCACAATAAAAGATAACGCCAAACATGCACATCAGAAAAACATGCGTGTAATGATTTAATCTGTTACTGAATCATGAACTGTTCATGGAAGTCAGTTATAGTAACAGTTAGAGAAGATGCAGCCCGCAGCAGAGCTTTGTCAGAGCTCCATGACTGCGATGGAAAATGGACATTCTGTATGAATATTGCTATAATGTTTATACCAGCAGGAACAGAATAAATCTACATAAGCAGGGTAGACCACAACATCCCCACAGGTGCAGCAGAGAATGCCAGCATTTCATTAGGACAGTTAGGACCCAAAGATCTTACCTGCGCCCAATGTGTCAATCAGTCCACTCATCTGTTTTTCCAACCAGCTTGGACCTTCTTGGCAATTCTAGAATAAAATAAATCATATTATTTTCTTATAATCAATAACCTGTGTCTGCCATCTTTTATCAAAGATATAAGAAAGAAAACAAATATGACTTAAGAAAATCACTTAAAGTCTAAAATGTTCTATTTTCACACATTTAACATCAGGTCCAATAAATAAATAAATACAAATGAAACACTAACTGAACTAATGAAAAACTAAATAATGCACATGCATTTGTGTCATAGAACAGCCACATTTATTTAATGATGCTTTGGCTTCATTAAATCCAAGTAATTCCGATAATTTATCTCTGTGTACATATGAATATGAATGTATTCACTGGCACAAAAGTCCAAACAGAGGCGCCTTGAACTGAAATGCAAAGTGAAAATAAGACCTACAATTCTAAAAATCTATAATACAATAGAGATACATGCACACATACTGGTTTTTACTGTTAAAATGGGACTTTTTTCATTGCTTCTCTGACCAGAACTACACAATCTGACGCCTTCCTCCCAGCTGCTGAGCAGCTGGTCAGCCTGGAGTCCAACCTCCCACCCGCTACTGGCTGGAGATCACAGGTAGAAATCCAGGTCGGTTGGACACTCCCCAAACCACCAAACGACATGAGAGACGGGAGTCAGAGAGTTCAAGATAATGAGGTTTCTTTTTTTGACTCGCTGTCTCGGGTGATGAGGACAAGGTAAACAAAACAAAAAACACACAGTTCATCTGAAGCTCATCTGACACCAGGATTCAAGAAAACTCTGAGAAGAGTAGAAAGGATAAATATGGAAGAGTCAAAGCACAGCCTGTATAAATGAGAGCTGGATTCCATCAGGGATGCGGGTTCACACTTTAATTTAGGTTTTTGTTTTTTTTCTCCATTTGTTGCACGGTTGACTGTGGACTCTCTCTGCAAATGTCCTTTCTGTGCATTTTTGTGCCTCTTGGAAAGCAAATTCTCCTGGTCTCCTGATCTTTTATAAACCAGACATCCCCTGACTTGGCCGTACATGGATGCTGGTGAAAGGAGAGGGGGAAATGGGAGTACAGCAAGCAGGGGAGGAAAGGATGGATGTCAAAAGGTAGGGGAAAAGGAGACGATCAGCAAACATATGAATAATCCTCTGTTTCCTATCACATTCCTGCACATGGCCTGTACATGTGCAGCTTTGTGTGTTTGTGTAGGACCGTTGGCAAAGGCTCATTCTTGCCACAGGATCCAGTCCCCTAATGCCCCCACTGCTCATGCTGCATTCACAGGACAATGATGCTGATTTTAATGTTGCTGACAAATTACAACATGTAAACAGCATCTGTGTAAACGGGGCTCCCTCGGCAGTGGAACGATAGAAGAAAGATTCATAAGATATTTACTGAAAGCCTTTCACAGGATAGTGACTCGAGGGCGGGACGTCCTCTCTCTCCTGTCTTGTTCAAATGACAGCGGAGGAATCTGTTCGTACGCAAATGGGCGTGTTCAGCCCGAGGAAAAGGACGTGACCTTTCAGCGTTTTTGTGAGTGTTAATCTCTGCCAAGTAATGGAAATAAAGGAACAGTGCTATTTTAATAGTGACTCATTTCCCTTCTGTTAAAATACAACAAAAAAGGTGTGAAATCAACAGTTCCAGCATCCTCACCAATATACTTGTTGAAAATAACCTGATTTGATTATGGACACAGGATTAGGTAGAACATGTCACCCTTTTCACCATCAGCTTGTATATTAATAAACCCACCTTATGACATAAAAACAAAAATTTTCTTCAATATATTAATTTGGTGAAAGAGACATTTTTTTAGACTAATGTATGATTATCTCTCCTCACTTTATGGAGTCTACTGTGAAATTACTCTGACCTGCAGTCTCCATCCATCCATTTTCTCTACCTGCTTTGTCCACACTTGGGTCGCAGGGGTCTGCTGGAGCCTATCCGAGCCTATCAATTTAAATACAGTCGATTAACACACTTCAACAACACCCACACAATATATGGATTTTAGGAAATTGTATAAATATATTTTAAACAGAAGACAATAAAACCTTTTTAGTAAAAACAAAGTAAAAGATTTTGATAGTTGTAATTGTTCGACCTGGGCGCATCTTTAATTTAGCTTGCTGTTTTTGCAAGCTTGCTTTGTTTCGTTGGTAATCTTGATGGTCTCAGCTCCGGGCAGCTGGGAAATCTGCAGGAACAGATCGTTTCCGTCTCCGAACCGGATGAAGCTCCTCTTGATTCTACAGGTGGTTTCGTCTCCGTGACGACCACGAAGTTAGCTTAGCTCCAGCTAGCTAACTTACTTAGCCGAAATCGCTTCGTATGCGTTAAAGCACAACACAAAAACAACTTTCATTGCGATAGAGAACTCCGACTCATCTCACAGTCCACCAAGAATTTTCCACAAAAACACAAGATTATTCTGCTCCATGCTGCCATTAGCAATGTTAACCTTTCTCCTCCCTCGTGTGCAGGGTCACCCGGAAGTGTAAATTCTTTTATATATATA
>BJFM01007423.1:0-42876 GCA_016586285.1 Arothron firmamentum
ATTGAGCCGTCGATTTCATTGTGATAATTTTTTGTATTTTTCTCTACATCAAAAAAATAAATAAATAAAATAAATACTTTGTTCTGGAAGCTCACCCAGCTGCTGGATCAATACATAAAAACATAGACCATCAAGCCAAGTAATGACATGCTGAAATGGCAGAGGAGCCCTCACATTTATACACCCATTCAGCATTCAAATGTATGATTGCATGCAGAGAAATCAAATGGATGCATAAAATGTTGACGAGTTGTGTGCCTGTGTCTATATGCCTGTCAGACTGATATGCATATGGATTCTGTGCTCATGCAAATACATTATGCATGTTATTTTATCGTCCCATTTTACTCTCTGATTGATGTCGGTCTGCTCCGTAAGAAGACTGATTGGTTCTCTGTTTGACTCCCACATGTCTGTGTAGTCAAGTGTATCTGCGGAGGAGTGGCCCTTTTTATAAGCTTCTGTTTATGGGCTCTGAGAGGCCACCGCGTTCCAATAATTGGCGTCTTGCATTGCTCTCTAAGCATTTGGCAAGCCAATTAGGACTTGGCTGCCCTGGGTAGGTCACAGCGTTGCTGTTTCGGTCAGAGACGGCAAATGACAAAAGAACGTGCAGGCGGAGAAATGTGAGACGTAAGATTGTATGAAGTGAACGAGGGAGGATGGAAGCGTAATAATTACAAATGCCAAGATATGAAAAGTAAAAGGAAGGACTAGTAATTAAGATGGGATAGAAAAAAGATAAGAGGAAGAATAAGATAAGATGCAGTAGTGATGGAAACAATGGGAAGTAAAAAGATTGATAGCTTAGTGTTGAAATGAACATTGTCGATGGAAGGAAACATGAAAGGAAAGAGTGGAATGAGAGCTTTAAAATGCTAATGAAAGCTCTGTGCTCGGTAAGGAACGTTTTTAGATGTGAAATAAGTGAGCGGGCTGGTGAAGGGAAATAATACAGAGAAGAAAAAAGGGTCCAAACAATTGTAAACAAACCAGCAGAGTCTTAAGATCTACCAGCCTCCTGTTTTACTGACCTTGTTCTTCCTTTTGTTCCTCTCAGTGATTCTGAGTCCATTTGGTCTGAATGGAACTCTGACTGGCCAGTCTTTCAAGATGTCTGACCCGCCTACCCAGAAGCTGATAGAGGAATGGAACCAGTTCTACCCCATCAGTTCCAAAGCAAAGGAGGGTGTCTCTGAGGACAAACTGGAGGACATGGACTGGGAGGATGACTCTCTGGCCTCTGTAGAGGTTCTCGTAGGTCAGTATTGAGATATATAATGTGTTACACCTAAAGTTCCCCTGTTGCAAAACACACACCTGGCTGTTTTGGTTCGTGAATGAGCAGATCATCCGTGTGTGCAGGTGGTGTACGGATGGTGTACCCGGCATGCTTAGTGCTGGTACCCCAGTCAGACATCCCCGTTGCGGCCCCTGTGGGGTCCTCCCAGTGCACCACTGTCTACTCGAGTGGCCACCAAGTGCCTGCATCCCAGCGAGAGCCCGCCATGTCTTTGGTGACCCTCACCCCTCCCACTTCACCCGAGGAGGCGCCCACATGTAATGGCAGCGTAGATGTGTACGAGCAGAGGCTTATAACCCACGTTCTGTGTGTTAACCACACTGTTTTCCTGTGCAGTGGACTCTCACTCTGCCCAAAAGTGGGTTAAGATGCCTTCAACTTCTGACCTCTTCAGTGTGGACAGAACAAGTCACCACGGAGGCAAAATTCCACAACGGCTTGCCGCTCAGATGGTAGAGCGAGTTTGGCAAGAGTGCAATATCAACCGAGCCCAGAACAAGTAAGGCTGTCTAATTCACTCGACTCAAGTCAATTATTTGTTTTGACCTTTTAAAACCGGGTTCGATTGCAGTGTCTTTGTAGTGGTTATATTTCCCGCTTTACAAAACCGTATAATTAAATGATCTTGGTTAGGATTGTCATAAATAAAGAGCACCAAATTGTTGCTTTTTTTTTTTTTTTTGCCTCGGCGGTATAGCTATTTTTACATCTATAATTACATATTTAACAATGCTTTATTTTACATTCTTGTTCAAAAATAACAGGGGAAACAAGAAGCAAATATGCTAAAATTAAATTCAGACTCTAGTTGTGTCAGCATCTTTTGTGTTTATCACCATCAGTAAATCTGACACATTTGGAGCAACGCAGGATCTGTTGCCCCTTGACCAAGCACAGAATGTCGACTGGAGTTAACTGTTGGCTTATCAGCCAAAACATTATGGCTTCAAGCGGCAAAATCAACTGCAACTCAAATCTTTTATTATTTGCCACTTTAGACCAAAGGAAAATCCAGACAGAGCTCTAGATTTCTTTTCGCGAAAACACGGCTCTTTAGTTGAAAGTCCTCAATAAAATGCAGATGAGGAAATTGCTCCAATCATAATAAAATGATCCCTTGACGTTTCATTTTGACCTTTCTCCAGACGGAAGTTCTCAGCTGCAGCTAATGGTACCTGTGAAGAGGACCTGAAAGAGAAAGTAGGGTCCTGGAATTTCGTGGAGCATTCACGAAGATCTTACTGCAGCTGTTCCAGGTCAGTCCCCTCCCATGTAGATGTGTATGTCATATTAATTTATGTATGCCCAATGAGTTTTCTAAGGTATAGTCCCCACACTGATAAGGAAAATACACGAGGAAAGATGGTAAAAATGCAGGATAGGGTTACTACCAAACACATAAAGTGTGGTAATAGAAAGTAGTCATGTAACAAGTTTATTTAGCAGAGTTTATAAAGCCAATTTCACTTTTAATATGGCAACTGGCTACTATAAAAAAAAATTAAGAGCATTATAATTATGTGGTTGATTGCCTTATTGTGTGGATACAAGTACAAGTCTCAGCATTCGAGTGCCCTTATTAATTGATGCATTGTAGTTGAGTTTTGTATTTTTGTTGTGTCCTTTTTTTCCTTCTCTTAGAGCTGCATTATTGTCATTTTCAAACAGTCTTGGAAGCATTAAATAATTTAAAGTAAGAAAACAAAACGTGCAATGAGCTCGAACAACTTGTTCTGGAACAAGTGTTGATGTGCTGCATTAAAATGCATCCTCCCTGGGAAACATGAGTCATAGAAACACACCTGTAACCCTGACAGCATTAAAAGCACATACAAGAAAGTGCTAACATGCTACTCACAGTGAGCCAAATTTGTTTTTATCACATTAATTTGTTTTCTTGTTGCATTAAAACATTAAAGCATTAATGTATTAATATATCAACACAAGTACCCAACAACCGTTGTGACTGCAGGTCTCATCATTGAGATAAATGCATGAAAGAGCCTCTACTTGGCCAGCCAGAACCAGAGAGATTCCCCTTTTTTTGATAGTTAATGAAAGAAAGAACTGTCAAAACTAAATTTTGATTGGTAGATACCTTTTCCATTTTGGCCAGGTTTCAACTGGGGAATCCATAGCACTAGGATTTTTTTTATCTCTCCCTCCCCACCCCACCTAGGGTTAGGAGAGATGGTCTGGACTGCAGATGAGAGCTGAGTGGATTGGGCCAGACAGCTGGAGCGTGTTAATGTGTTGGAAGGGAACCAGCACTTTGGCGACAGTGAAATAAAAATCTGCGGGCATTGCCAATTGCAATGGTCATTAGCTGCATTTTGCAGATGGAAGTCTTCCACATCTTGACAGAATTGTCTGGACACACATTGGCTTTGGAGTCACAGTGTCCTCATCAAAACTCTAATGTGAAAAGCACACCCAAGAGACATATTGATACACTTATAGTGGCAACAGAGGTTTATTGAAGTGACTCGGTGGATTGTGGGTGGTCGGCTAATATCTTTCAGAGCAAGTATTCCATTAGCAGTAGCTGATTTCTGTGAAGGCTTGTTTGTTTTAGAGATGCACCCATTAATTATCAATTAATCAAACAATTAAATACATGGGTATGTACCCGCATGCACACATTCATATTTGTGTGCGTATACACTACAACTTGTCAATGAATTTTTTGTTTTTTTTATCAACCGGATTATTATTCAAGAGTCCTTGCAGTCAATTCTGATGCTAAATCTAATGTATTTACACCAAAAATGTATGTGATGTGGCCGCCAGTTGTCTGAACATATTTTTTGTCGTCCTCACTTCAGATACAAGTCAATGAAGCAGCGAGCGAGCAGTACCCCAGGCCAGGCCCAGTCGACGGGCCAACCCTCCCAGCCTCCTAGCAAGCACAAAACGGGGGAAGGGAAAGCTGACAAAGTTGACAAGCAGCAAAAAAGACCCCAGACACCTTTCCACCATCGCAGTCTGACTAGTGATGATGCTTCAATAGAAAGCGAAACGACAGCTGGCCCGAGGTTGACCATGAGGGCCCCGGACGGAGGAAGATTCACTGGCATACGGTCTGCTGATATGTCCTCCATCCAGAAAGCCCCACAGCTCCACAGTGGGGTAGTCAACAGTGGGCCGTCAGAACAGGCCAACTCCCCCCAGCCCCCACCCCTCAGCCCCCACCCCTGTGAACGTAATGACGAGTCAGGGGAAGTCATGAAGAATCCGTCATCCCCCAACAGCCAACACTTTTACCAGCCGCCTCCAGAGCCCTGCCTAGTTGGTGTAAAGGCTGTCGGCAGCAGCGAAGAGCATGGGGGGCCAGAGAGTCTGAATCAGCACTTCCATTCCCATCACCCCAACCCAGGGAGTTCCTCCTTCTCAGAACCTCCCGAGCCCACCGTCTACATAGGCACAGGAGTCAACCCGGAAGATGACAGCTTGCACACACCTTGGAGGTTGTTTAAACTACCCCACAGGAAAGAAGCGGATCTGCCCACACCACTGCTCCCAGGCGACAAGCTGAGAGATGAGGCCTCAGGATTTCATGACAGCTTGGTCACTGCCACAGAGTGAGTGATACCTGTCAGTCAATCAGTTAAACTTTAAATCTCTGATTTATCCCCCTCCTCCACAAAGGTTACCTATTTTGCAGCCAGATAGTGTTGCTCTTGTCTTTTCCCCGTTCTCCAGACCGCTTGGCCTTAAAATTATGCATGTACCTGTCAGTGTTTTAGCCTCTTTCAATTTTTTTTTTCAATTATTCTTAATAATCCTTTGAGGTTGATCACAAGAAAGTAATTAAGTGTTGAGCTAGAATATCAGTTTAGAAGACCGCCCAGCTGGCAGAGGGTCACAGATTGACGGAGTGGGGGAAGTATTGTCTGGGATGGTGGTATGCAGGGTGGCCAGAGCGAGTTATCGATGGGGTTACGCAATCCCAAAAGGTCGAGGGCTGGGCTGTTCTAGAGCTTTGTAATCCTCCTATCCACAGCTATGAATGGTGACTAATCTCTGGCCCAGGCACACCATCACCTCACATCGGAGGTGGACAAGCATGACAGGAGGACAGAAGTACAGAAAAATATACTCAGCAGTGAATGAGAGGGCCCAGAAATCAGGCCCACCTCCTGTGAAGCTACTGCTAGTGCACTTCCCACCCTCACATCCGGTTCTGTTATGTATAAATAAGAAGTAGGCCACAGTTATAGCCACATAAGAGTCTTTGATGAGCCGTGTCACAGTAACAAGTGACAAATGTGCCTTTAAGTGCACAAGTAGTCAGAGTGGCAGTTACTACGGTTCCATAAATCTGCGCCAAATATAATTGTCTGACAAGAAACATGATGCATCCAGTTCTGCTTGGTAACAGCTGTCAGAGCCATTTGCAATTGCTGTCATCTCTGTCTCCGCAGATAAACACGGTTGCAACTGTGACATAAATCAGGTGGCATCAGGCCCACAGGAGAGCTTAAAGAAATTCTGCTGTTGACGGAATTTTGTAACGTGATGTATTTAGTCAACTTCAGTGTGTATATGCAGTACAGGCTTGTAAGGCTATGGTGCATTAAGTGGCGTGTAAGTAGTAATTATTTGTTCTTATGGTGTTTTTAAGTCTGCTTTTAGGGATTTAGGAATTGTTGTTTTTTTGTTTTTTTTTTCAAGGTAATATTATGAAAAAGACAGTCATGATGTGCAAATGTTAGTCACATGCATCATTTACTAGGCTTCGTCTTGGACACTTTGTTTGTGACACAAGTTTGGCTTGTGTCTGGCCTTAAGCGTGCTGACTTGACACACATTGCTTTCACCGTAACACCAGCCCGCACAAGCAACACGGAAAGGTTGGGTGTTCCACTTAAACTCTCTGATTTTTCTCAGGGTGATGTCAACGTCCAAACGGCATTTGAAAGTGTCTGATGAACGCATTCAGATGTACCTTGCCAGGAGGAACCAGTACCTCTGCGCTGCACTGACAGATGGTGATCATGAGCCAGAGGTGGACCCTTATGCCTTTGAAGAGGGAGATGTCAAATTCACATTTTCCCACAAAAAAGACAAGACGGGTGGGGAGCGTGAGCCTGGCAAGAAGCATAAGGTAAGTCATAGGCACGAGTGCAGAGTATTAGCCACGCCATATTTAATGTTAACAATCCGATTAAAAGCTTTCTTACTTTGCACAGCATTACCTATTATTCAAGGTGCAAATTCAACACGCTTCACTTGACTGGTATTTGTTAATGCACTAAGAATTGTAAGTGCAACCTGATGTTTTAGATCTTATATTAAAACTGATTGTAATATTGAAATATTTGGCTTATTGTGTTTGTAAGCCTCAGGTTCATACTTTCGTAAATTTCCAAACTAGCTGCGCACGTAGGAATCATCTCTATGCTTGAATTATATAATATATGATAAAAGAATATTTAGATCTGCATTCATTTTGTCAGCAGTTCTTGTCATGAACTTGCAGTGTGCAGGCATACCCGAGTGAATTTAACGCTGAAGAAAAACATGGAGGATAATGCTTGTTGGTGTGAAACCTTTTTAAAGGCAGCATGAAGAGGAACCACCTTATCCACTTATGAGCTAAGGAGAGGACAAGAGGTCTGACTCAAAGATCAAATAGCAGAAAAAAGCATCCTCAGCAGTACCGAACTGAAAAATAACAGTGCGACTGTTATCCACGTACATCCGTTTTCACCGGCCAAATCTAAATCTACAGGAAGAGATCTTTGAGTCCATTGTTAGTTGAACCTTAGGGAACTCAAAACAGTCGCCTGTAAAGTTTCCTTTAAGTTATCATGGGTTTTTCCTATTTGCTCTGTCCTCTCCCTTCTCACCCTCTGTAGCTCATCTCTGCAATCACTCCAAAGGCACGTGCCCCCAAAATTCCTATTCCACTTAAACATTAAAATGAAAAATTCTCAAATAAAATCTTTTTTTTTTTGTCCTATTCTGTGCTGCAGTTTAATCGCAAAAAGGAGCTCTAAGATTAGGACGGAGGCCACTTACCCGGTTCCATTTTATTTTGGATGGTTGAGAGTTATGGCATGTTTTCCATGAGCAGATTTTTCATTATTTGTAGCTCTTAGATGCATCCTTTCCTGATTGATGAGGAATATAAACCTGGAGCACCAGGTCTCCTTGATAGATGAATTCATTATATCAGGATACAAGTTTTGGACTTTAGGTATTACCTCTGACCATTTGGCCTAGTTTTTAGTGAGCCAGTGTTGTGCTTAAAATGTTTGCGCCTGATCTTATTTCAAAATTCACACTTAAGTGAAATGTATGAATCAGAAATTCACCAATGACACTTATGTCACGTTTTCTAGTTTTTTGACTGTATAGAGAACAAACCTTTTGAGCCTCAAACCCAGGAATGCTCTGGTTAGAGGATGTGATGGGCTTTATTTAAAGAGTTATCATTAATGGTGGGATGCTCTGATGAATTTAAACTCGGATCATTGTTTATTTAACTTAAAACATATACATATTTTTTTGCCTTGTTTGACTGCATTATGTGTTGCCCAGTTTTATTCATTTTACCTATTTGTCTTTCTATTTGAATCATACCATAGAAACAGCCATCCCAAATTTAAAGAGGCTTAACTTGCGAAAGCAGCATTAGTGTCTCGTGCATAAAATACATAATCTGAAAATAACAAGCGCATGTTTTTAAACTATGGTATTAGCGGTGGAAGTGATGATGTCGTCCCTCTTTGAGTTAGTTGAGTTGTCTCCTGGCTGTCAGCCACACTCGCATCAAACGCCACAGCAGCGGCACATCAGATACGCTCTTTCACGCAGACAGTTTATACAGACTTGACTACCTGAAATTGTGGCTCAATTTAAGACATCTGGCTCCTTACGCTTACCCAAGGCATGGTTATTGATAAAGACTTGAGACCTAAGCATTGGCTAGTTATTGCTGCCTTGGTGCAGGTCTTTGTTGCTTTGGTTTGCTGGATTAAAGCCTATGCACATGAGGGAACAATAAAAGGTCTGGAACCCTGAAGTCAGTGGATGAGATGAACTGCACTGAACATGTGGTGTGCACACGACCCAACACATTTCTTCTTTGTGGGAGCCTAAGATCCAATTCCTGCGATGACAATTTAACTGCGTTCCTCTCCCTCATCATATTTGTTTATTTATTTATTTATTTTGGCTGCTTAAGTTATTTCTTTGTCATAGTTTTTCCATAACTCATCCCCTTTCTAGTCAAGCCAGCTGAATGCTGGGCAGAGAGGCTGTGGAGGAGTTTCTTCCCACAGTCTTATAAGATTGCTGAACACGGAGGGGTTCTAAGGACTTTTAAAATAGCTAGTCACTTTTAGTAAAAACATATGTTTTCATTTTTTTCCCCCTTGAGTGCTATTTCTCTTGCGGGGGTCGTGGGGAGGTTACTGGAGCCTATCCCAGCTGCATATGGGCAAAGGCAGGGTACATCCCTGAATGAGTCACCAGCTTATTGCCTGGGGGGGGGGGGGGGGGAAGGTTGGGTACCTTGCTCAAGGATACCTAGGCAACACAGTGAAGGTGGCACCTCACCTCCCTGGCACCTACCCTGCACAACCAGCACATCTTCCAACGTTTAAACCTTCCGCTTCTCATCGCAGTCCCTTACAGACACACCTACCACCGCCCCAGGTTTTCATATATAGACCTAGTATGTATAGGGTCTTGTACAGAGCAGTCTGCAACCTCCCTTTGCATTTCACTGTACACTTGTATGTTACAAATAAAAGCACTTGACTTGCCAACCTGTTCTGCATCACTTATGCAGAACAGGACACAAAGGATTTAAAATAAAATAGTAAAACAGAATTCACTCGGGTATAGCCTTTGCTTTAAAAAAAAAAAAAAAAATGACGTTGAGATTGTTTTGGTATAATCGTATAATATTATTTTTTCTTGACTGATAGCGGTTACATTTATCTAGCTGTTAAATTCCTTGTCGTGTTTTTCTCGCAGGCTGAAGATGGAGGAGCAGGTCCACCAGATGGTGAGGAATCTTTTAATTGTAAAACAACCAACTTGTTTTTGTCAGTTGTCAGACAGTTGTCCTACCTCCCCTCAGAGGATTTAGATGTTGTGGTCAAATATTACATGTGGCATAGTTATCCAAGCTGAAAATCATATGCGTAAAACCTGTGTTCACTCACAAACTGTGGAGTATGCACAGTATTGTTAATTAGGTTTATTGAAATCTTTAATGTAAACGCTTTGAGGTGCCATCAGCAGTTCAATAGTTTTATTTAAATTGAATTTTCATCTAAATTGATTGACTGGAAGGTACATTAAAATCAGTCTTATGAGTCAAAACTCTTTTTTATTGCTTTATGCAGTGTTCATTCAATATTAATTTTTTTAAGATGTTTGAGAGGATCTGTATTATAAATCATGTAAAGGTAACAAATATTACACAGATGCTCAGCGGGGGGCTGCTCATAACAGAATGGCCTCCACCAGCCTCATCCACGAGACGGACTTAGCGGTGTCTATAAACGACCTGGACAACCTCTTCAACTCGGATGAGGATGATCTGGCGGTTAGTAGAGGCCTGCTGTTCCCAAAACATGGTCTGACTGCTGTGTTTTCACATGCTTCTGTTCCCAGATTTATTTTGCCTTTCATTAGCATAGATCTCTATAGACAGCAACACTATGTACTGACATACCTTTTTTTTTTCTTTTTCTTTTTTTTCCGGTCTGCAGCCTGGTTCAAAACGACCAGTGAATGGAACAGATGATAAATTCAGTGGCAAGGAGCCAAAGCCATCCACTTTGGATGCCGTGTCTTGCATCAGTAAGTATTGCTCCCTCCCCCCCGTGTATGTCTTCCTTAAGCAGATTTTTAGTGTCGTCAGATGTCTTGGTTGACCTCATGTTTTCAAAATGAAACAAATATATACACGGATATCTTAATAGTTCTCTGAGTAATTGGTCATGTTGGAAGCCAGAGGCCCATCCGCGTTCTACAGTGTCAGGCAGCCAAGTTAAGGGTTATCACGATCAACGTCTATATTTACCTTTTACCTGGCCATCTTGAGGTGGAGATTATGGGAATAAAGAACTTTGTGTTCCATCATTGTTTAGGTCACAGGTGTTGACCAAGTTTATCCCATAATAGTTTTTTGGTCCAGATACTTTATGAAAAATTTAAATGTCACTTTATCCCTTTTCAGTTCACTCTTAGGCTCATCATTTGTCCCTGATGGTAATTATTATGAACCCATACTCTCCAAATTTGGAATACTTTTAGCATTTCAAATACGGGTTTATGGGCCTCAGTATTACATGTAGACTGTGATTGGGAAAACCTTTCGTTGCAGTGCAGGGTGGAATTATCTACTAAAACAGCAGCACTATTAAAAGAAGGCTTTTGTGCTTTTTATGAACTTAGCATATTTGCATAAACTGTTCTGCAGGATCAGGTAAGTGTTCTCCTAAAATGTAGGACAACGTTGAACCATCATCTCAGGCTGGCTGACAAACTGTAGCCATGACATCAGACAGGAAGATTCATGTTCTTCTCAAAGCCCTTGTAATAGGTTATCTAGATAGACAGATCTATAGGCATCAATAATCTTTCTTTGTCATTCCTAACAGGTTCTGCAGACCTACATCAGATGTTTCCCACACCGCCCTCCTTAGAGCAGCACATCATGGGCTACTCGCCCATGAACATGTGCAGCAAGGAATATGGCAGCATGGAGGCCAATTCAGGCATGACCACTCTGGATGGCACATCTTCTCTTGGAGGCCACTTTAAAATTGAGGTGGAAGAGAGCTTCTGCAGCCCCAAGCCATCTGAGATCAAGGTTTTCTGGACCTGTTTATTCTGTCATTATTCAAACTATTATCAGTCCAAGTTTGACTTCACCCCCTAGAAGCAGTATGAGCTTACAATAATTTAATAACAAAATGTGTTCTGTCGTACGTGCAAGAGTTATGCTAATGGTTATATGAGGTGTAATTTTCGCTCTGCACTTTGAAGAGCTGTACTTATTGGTGAAATAAACAGGATTGAGTTTCACTATTCAGACATCCGATCACCTCCACAATATTTGGTCTTATGTCTACATGAAATATGATGCAGTGTTATTTCCAACAATGCAGCATTGCAGACAAAAAGCAATTTTTGCTTCCTAGTACTGTCCAATGTAGTCTTCATTTCATTAAAACATCACCCTTATTCAGTTCCTTTCTCACATATACTGAGTCTTGAGGTGAAAAATAGCCTGTCAGACATAATCCATCTCAGGGAAAATGCTGCAACATTGCTCATGGAGTGCTTTGGGGTTAATTTGTCTTCTGGACCTTTAGATTCCAATTTGTATAAGCAATTATCTAACTACCGTTACATATACGTATATTAATCAACTTTTACTTCTGTATCGCAGTTTTCTTTTAACTGGTGGTAGCATTGAAATATTTGAGAATTTGACCGAATAGAAATAACTCAAACAAAATAGACTTGGATTTACAAAAATAATGTCTTTTATATAAACTGTGTGGGAATGTACACATGCAGTTTCATTTCTAATGATATCATTCTGTTTTTATCTTATTCATATATGTGAGATTGCTGTGTTTCCTCAGTCTGACCCTTCTTTTTCCCCATCATTTTAGGACTATTCATTTGTGTACAAGCCAGAGCTGTGTCAGTCATTCGTGGGATGCTCCATGTTTGCTCCTCTGAAGACGTTACCCAGCCAATGTCTCGCACACATCAAGATACCAGAGGATTGCATCTACAGACCCAGCTGGACCATGGGCAGAGAGCTGCTCAACCCAGTGCCTGTCATGACCTTCCTCAATAAGGATAGGTATAACAACAGCTCCTGCAGCCTCAGTGCATCTTTCTTGCCCTATAGAACAGAAAAGGATTGCGTTATCATATCCTGATCTTCTTGATAAATGGATACTGAAGCATTTCAAACTAGCATTTGCAAAGTAGCACAAATGCTCTTGTATTTATTTACATTTGCTCTGTTTTCTTTGTGCAGTCTGGTCTCACTGCGCAACAGAAGGCTTTCAGTTTTCCATGTCTTGTCTTCAGCGGAGCAGAGAAATTAGTGTAAACTGCATTCTTGTTTGAAGATGGAGATTATCATTGGGCTGGAGGGATAGACCCTCACAGCAGCCTCACGCTAACTCCCTGCTTATAGTAGCGTGGTTCTTCTTAAACACACTGCGGTTTCACCTCTGCTGTTTTCTACACACTCAGAGGGATCATTTATCAGAAAAGAGTTTCATTTCATTGATTCCGTGCTTTTCTGTAATCAGGGTACTCGACCTTTATGACATTTGTATTGACTTAAATGTATTAAACCCCTGTGTTACACTGACCTCAGAGCTTACATTCTTGCAGACTTGCCAAACTCGTGGGGTTCGTTAATCCATATCTAATCTTGTTACTTGAAGCAGGATCTTTCAGTATAATGCACTTCTTATTTCAGCTCTCAAATGGGGGTTACTAGGTGTTTACCAAGTTTTATTGTAAATAATTCTCTGAAAGTATATTACGTTTGATGAAAAACACATTTTCAGCAGAATTTCCCCATACGTAACTTGTAAGTACTGCTGGACTTTCAACAAACGATTAATGCAGTTTCTAGTCAAATTTACAAATTGCTACCCTACTTGTAACTTTTTTTAAGAGAACGCTGCAGCGTGATAGGGAACAGTGGAGTAAAACAAATGAGCAGGCATATTTATATTTCTTTTTATGAACTGTGTAATTGGACTACTAAGCCTTCTAAAGGAGCGCTGTTCAAGAAGCCAACAGATGTCTGCACTATGCTAAGTTTGGCCATTGGCCAAAGAGTAATGGGAAGAGTTTGTCCTTCCTTCACATCTGCATCACATTTCTATCTACCATTAATGCTGGAGAGAGTTTTGGGACTCTAATGCGTTTGTACCAGACTCACAAACAGCCAGAGACATGTTGTGCTCAACTTCTGTCCATCTCCTGCTCACTATTGTAATGATGCAGCTGGATACCAGTATGCTGTTAATTTGACAGTGCACTGAAATAAACAATTTCGGTTGAGAAATTAACTTTAGGAATAGACTGGCCTCGATTTTCTGCATTATTTTCTAAATGTTGTTGTTCTGTCTCTGTTCTCAGTAACATCCCCAGTGTAGGCAGCACCATGGACCAGGATTACAACCAGACCTACACCCCTCAGACCCACACGCCCTTCATGTCAAACAGCGCTCCGCCAAGTAACAGTGGGACAGGCATCCTGCCTTCACCTGCAACGCCACGTTTCTCTGCACCGACACCACGTACGCCACGCACCCCGCGCACGCCCCGAGGTCCCTCTAGCGTCCAGGGCTCGCTCAAGTATGAGAACTCCGACTTGTACTCGCCAGCATCCACGCCATCAACTTGTCGACCCCTGAATTCAGTCGAGCCGGCCACGGTCCCATCCATTCCTGAAGCGCACAGCCTCTACGTCACCCTCATTCTCTCGGAGTCTGTCATGAACCTCTTCAAAGACTGCAACTTCGACAGCTGCTGTATTTGTGTGTGTAACATGAACATTAAAGGAGCCGACGTGGGTGTGTACCTGAGCGACCCCATCGGTGAGGCCCAGGAACCCTGCAGCTGTGGTTTCAGCTCAGTGGTCAACCGACGCTACGGCAACGGATGCGGCCTTTTCCTGGAAGATGAACTGGACATCATCGGGCGCGGGTCCGATATCAGCCGAGAGGCAGAAAAGCGATTCGAGGAGCTGCGGTCGTCTTCTCTGGAAAGGCCTGGAGCTGGGAGGTCGGAGCACGTCCCGGATGAGATCATTCTCCTCCTCCAGGATCAGTGCACAATCCCCTTTTCCCCAATTTTAACTCTAGAGCAGGACCTGGTGGCACGGGGCCCACACGGGGCTCAAGTACCACCCTGTGTGAGGGTGGAGGAGAGGGATTACTGTAGTGACTGTTACATGGCTCTTGAGCACGGCAGGCAGTTCATGGACAACATGTCAGGTGGCAAAGTGGATGAGGCACTAGTCAAGAGCACCTGCTTGCACAAATGGACCAAACAAAATGGTGAGAAATGTGAATATCGATTATCACATATGTCAGCACTGACTCAGTGGGACACCTGTTTTTTGTCAATGTTTTTATCAACTGAATAAGCTTTATTATTAATGTTGATATTAATAAGTAGATTTTGATACACGCTCACCTAAAATGTGACATTCTTGTGATTTCTTCATAGTACTATGTTAGTTTCACTTTACAATTTCACAAGGGTTTAATCCTGAAGTTCAACTCTCAGGATGACCATTAATTACCCCCTTTTCTCTTCTTTCTCTCCAGCGGTGGATGTGAGTGCCCTGTGCTCCCAAGACGTGCTACATGTGCTGTTGTCACTCCAGCCTCTCCTGCAGGACGCCATTCAGAAGAAGAAGACAGTGAGGTCATGGGGCGTTCAGGGGCCCCTTACCTGGCAGCAGTTCCACAAGATGGCTGGACGGGGTTCTTATGGTACAGTTTATCTTCATCATACACAGTTCTGTTGCGTTCCATATCATTTTTATTTTTAAATTGGTTTAAGTGCATATTGCAGGTTTATTCACTTTACAAACTGCACATGTAATCTTGTCTAAAAATTACTATTTGAAAAGTTAAGTGAGGATTTAAAATGTTTTTGAAGACACAAGGGCACAAATTTAAGGTAAAGTTTAGAGCAACACTTGAAGTAAAAACACTTTCTTTCAGTGTCGGAGTTGTACAGAGAGATCAGTGGAGAGTAGGTTGTTATTGAGAATCGTTGTGTGTTTCAGTTGTTTTGGATTGTGTTGGATTATCATCCACATAGGAAATTATTGCGTTTACACAAACTCAATCACAGTTGCTTATCCTTTAATAAGGGTGAAGCTCACATAAATTCGGTGGTGATGCCATGACATTCGAGAGCGTTCTTTTTTTAATAGCTATTTCATACTCGATGTTGTCCTACCAGCTAAATGTTCGACCTGTCTGGTCCAAAAGCAGCAGTGGTTGTAGCGACTGCAGTGGTTTACTGGATAGTTGTATAATAGTGTCTCTGTTCCTCTACATGGTAAAATAGCTACTCTATATTTATGTGTAATAAAGACAAGTCATCCATCATTGCAAAATGCTTCTCCCAGCTATCAACACAATCACAATGTAAACAGAATAGAATATAATTTGTAGCAAAGAGAAGGCTGTTTTCCTTCTCCACACATAATCGCAAACTCTGTGTTTTTAGAAAACTACTGCCCAGAAGCCGCTGTTATAAATATCCATTTTACAGTGGAAAAAAAAGCACCCTTTATGACAGGCAGCTGCTGTCAACAGCTCAGCTCAACATAAATGCCGACTGTATCCTGTAATTCTTGTTTTCTTACATTTGCTAACTAACAACACATTTAACATAATGACTTCACTTCTGATAAGTGGTGCGATAAGTGTAGGTTGTTGTCAAGCGGTTGTCGTGTGGAGGGATATTAACGACTATAAGAGAGGCTCAGTAGTTTCTGTTATTGGTCATCTACTACTGTCGGTATTCGATGACAATTCAAGTTTATATTGCCTGATGGAAGATGATGATCTGTATAATATTGTGACGGAAAGACGGTACATAGGCTACCCTAATGTGTGTAACACCTGCCCTGCTCTCCATTGATCGCCCTGACCCCACAGCTCAATCTGGGCATTAATTCTCCCCCCGGCCCCTCTCTGCTCTCAGGGGTCAAAGCACGCTCAAAGTTGTGAGGCTGCGGTGTATCGTATGTGTATTTGTACACATTTAAAGCATACAGGTAATTGGTTTTCCGATTGTTCACATCCGGTTCAGCAATTTTTCAGGTGCAGAAGTAAAATTTTCCTCACAAAAATGACTTCAATAGCCTTTATAGAGTATGCAGAAGTATAATATTTAGATAAAACTTCCTGAATTATTTTGATTTAAGTTGGTCCCTAACTTGAACTATGCCCTTGAAGCAGTTTGCTGTGTTGTAATTCAGATTTCTTTTTCTGCAAAGAGTCAAAATGGCAACTCTTCACATTATAGTAGATAGATTTTAGGGTAATGAGGACATTTTCAGTGTTTTGAGTGTCTAGCAGGTGTCAGACCAAAAAAGGGCTCTCCCCACTCATGTGGTCCAGATGTCAACTTTGTTGGGAGGGGCTGTCAGCTTTTGTTGACCTCGCATTCTGATGCACAGCGGAGTGCTGTCAGAGCAGGGAGGGGGGCTGACATCTTACCTGTTGATACCGCTTCCTCACTGTATTTTTCTGTGTCTCCCTCTCCTTCCACTTCACTTCAACAGGTACAGATGAGTCCCCGGAGCCTCTGCCCATCCCCACTTTCCTGGTGGGGTATGAGTATGACTTTGTGGTGCTGTCTCCGTTTGGTCTGCCCTACTGGGAAAAACTGCTGCTTGATCCTTTTGGCTCCCAGCGGGACATCGGTTACCTGGTGGTTTGTCCTGACAGTGAAGCTTTGCTCAGCAATGCCAAGAGCTTCTTCCGAGATCTCACGGCTGTCTACGAGGTAAATTCTGTTTTGGCCGACTACAGGGTGAATCACTGTATTAAGATAAATTTCTTATGGAAAATGTGGTAATGTTAAATTTTAGCTTGAGTAATAGAGTGAAAGATAATTGAGATATAGAAGGTGGCTACCGTCCAATGTGGAGGCTTTTTTTCATACTGGATAATTTACTGCATTCCACCAGTAGGAACCCAAGCGTGGTGAAGCAGCACGGCAGTGGTGCCTCATTTGTGTTGGAAAAAAAATATTATTATGCATTTTAAATTCAACACAAGATGGCAACCATTTAGTGTGCAACTGACACTAACCTTAATCCTTGGTATGGGTTGCAGAGAAATTAGAGCTTTTAGCTGGAAGCATTTCTTTCTTTTTTCTAGTCTTTTTTCAGTTGCTTACATTTTATCCGGTGCCTTATCCTGTGCTATTTAGACATTCAGAATACATTTTGAATGTTCTAGAATTCAGCATGGACTCAGTTATCGCTACTCTTCTTGACATCCCTCTTTGTCATTTCTCACTTTTCACATCTTTTTATTAGTTGTATTTCTGCTTTTTTTTTTTTTTTCTAACTCTGAAAATATACAATGGGGCTGACTACTGCTTGCTAACTACTTTGTGTGATGCTGTGGCCTTTTGTATTAGTTCATTGGTTTCACTTATGTGTGTATATGCTGTTTTCCTACAGTCGTGCCGGCTTGGCCAACACCGGCCCATTTCCAAAGGCTATCCCGATGGCATAGTCCTTGTTGGTAGCAGCGATGCCAAGACCCTCATGGATCAGCCAGTCAGTGATTGGTTCCTCAAGGCTGCCGGCACCAACAGCGATGCCTTCACAAGGCTTAAACTCTATGCACAAGTGTGTCGACACAACCTTGGTAGGTTTGAAGTGGCTTCTTTGATTTTTATATTTTCACATGTATCATCTTCTGACTGTTCTGTTGCTGAGTACTTGGCTTAGTGAAGCTTTTCATGCTCCATTTCCACCTTTGATGCCACTTGATTCTGTCGAAATAAGGCAAGCTGGATAACTTCATCTCACTGAATAGAAGCGTAAAATCACTGTAAAAGAAGGTCAAGTTGAAAGTGAATAAATGAAGATTCTTTTCAGTGTTTCATGTTAATAAAAAAAAAAATAAAATCCTGTGTGCTCTTTTTTCAGCTCCGTACCTCGCATCACAGCCATTGGACAGTTCGCTTTTGGCTCAGCCTTTTCCCTCACCAAACCAGTCGTCATCCACACAAACGCCTAGCTCCACCTCCAGCCAGCAGGGCCCAGGGAACACAGGAGGCTCCTCTGTTCCCAGCAACAGCGCCAGTGGACCCGTCAATGGCTCTACATCTTCCGGCAGCCTGATGACATCAGCAGGTCAGCCTGGCAGTGGGATGCCCTCTTCGAAGCCGAACTCTTTTCCACCGTTTGGTAGCATGAGCGCTCAGGCTCAGGGAAGTGCCCCCCAGAGTGGACAGCTGGGACAGCAGGCTTCTACCCAGAACACTAGCAGCTCAGGGGACAGCTCCAGCAGCCAGGCCCCAGGGCCCACAGAGCCTCCTGAAAGGTACATGACAACATACAAGGCATTCAGTACTGATCATACAGTATATGTAATGTCAGTTTACTACCATATCTCTTTCTGCAAAGGAAGAATATATTGATGCTGTAATTATTCAAACGTCACTTTAAATAAACATTTTAATAGTCTGGAACATACTTTTTAAGCTTTGACCTAAAACTACAAAAGCAATGAAAGTACTTGAAATGTTAAATTTAAATACTTTTGTATTTACCTTTATATTTCACCCTAAAAACTGGTTTACAACCTCACACAAGACTTTTTTTTTTCCATTTTGACATTTTGTATTAGGCATAGAAATTACACAAACAGGAAAAAAAAACGAAGCAATATCAAGATTTTTTTTTCACTGTAAAAGCCACAAATATTTATTAAAAACCACACATATTTAATAAGCGCTCAAGATCAGAATTTTAACAATACTGTGAATTTTCCTGTCTTTGCCCAGCACTTTGGAACGAGAGAAGGTCGGTGTTCCCACGGATGGCGAGTCCCACGCCATCACATATCCACCTGCCATTGTTGTTTACATTGTGGACCCGTTTAGCTATGATGAGGCTAACGGTGCCACGGGCCCAGTGCCAACCCATTCCAGCGTGTGGACGTTGGGTTTGCTACGCTGCTACCTTGAGATGCTTCAGTTTCTACCAACTCATATCCGCAATATAATATCTGTACAGGTAAATATTTTTCCTTTGACATTTCTATTAACAAACACTGTTTTTAGTAACAAGGCGCCTTCTGTGTTATATAAAATATTTTATCAAATAGCCATAAAGTCATAATTACAGCACTTCTATTGGACATTGTCACTACGAATTAAATATTTGGCATCAGCGTTTAATGCTTGGACTGTGACCATGTCACATTTCAATGTTTACACTTAATAATACTTCCATAATCACCATGTCTTTAAAGAAAACTTGACTGTTTATGTCAATAAATTCTTAAAGTATTTTAATCATAATCCAAATGTGTTACTCATCACTCTTCCTTGTTTTGATTTGGGAGTAAGAGGACATCATAAGATTTAAGATTTTGTTCCTTTGGGACGATGCCCTCGTTCTGAAATCTTTTTAATTTGAAATTCCAAAATGTCACAAAGTATAACTTGGGAGTCATTACATTGGCTGCATTATTGTTATATAAATTGTTTAAATACTGTTAAATCTTGATCAAAGAGCAAAGCCGTGAGGGGGAAATTTGCAATTCTGTGGAATAAAGTGACACATTTTCTTTTTTCTTAACCTAAATACTTTTTTCAATTTTTTTGTGTTCTTTTTTATCATCTTAAAAAAAGATGATTATCTGTTCCTGTTTGTGCATCATGTCCTCTCACAACCTCTAACTTGTTTTTTAAATTAACAGATTGTCCCATGCCAGTACCTCCTTCAGCCTGTGCGAGGAGAGGACCGGCATATCTATGCCCAGCACCTCAAATCTCTCGCCTTTTCTGTCTACGCTCAGTGCAGACGGCCACTGCCCACCACTACAAATGTCAAGTCACTTACAGGCTTTGGCCCAGGCTTGGCCATTGACACTGCACTGAGGGTCCCAGAGGTAAGTACAGCAGAGGAAAAATGTGTCAGCATGCGGGAGGATTCCAGCTAGCTAATCGCAGTCGGCACCCTGTCGGTGTTGTATTAGCTGCAGCAGCCCAGTCTTGATCCCTGATCAATAGAGAGCACAGAGACGCCAACATTGTGACCTTAACAGCGTAATTTCAGTTGATTTTAAGCTTTGGTGGCAGACATTAAAACCTCACCTGATATAAAGCAGCCTTTGATCCCATTTGTGTTCAGTCTGTGAGCATTAGAAAAAAAAAATAAAAAAAAAATCACGATATAGATTACTTAGAGTAAACCTTCCTTGACGGTTTTGTGCTGAAACAAGGCCAAGGGAACATGTAGTCCTCTGCTAGTCCAACATTTTTCCTTCCATTATCTGCTTGGCTACCTTCCTGAGACCTTCATAATGGAATCTCTACACAAGCCAGACAAAATGACCAATTACACCAGGCATTAATTCAGTAGAATTCCTTGCACTCACTTCTGACTTTTCCTTTTAACTTGGTGGGGGGAAAAGAATGTGTGTAGCCTGTTAACAACTAGCATACAGGTATAACACATAGGAGTGATGAGGAATAACGACAAATGGGAACTTGGCAGAATTGGAAATGAAACTCATGCATTCAAGTGCCAAACAAAGTTTATCAGAAACACGTCCAGTTTATGTCTGAGGAATGTCCTAAATCCTTTAATCTTCCACTTTGCAGAGGCCGGAGTGTCTGCGTCTGTACACACCTCCATTCATTCTAGCCCCAGTTAAAGACAAGCAGACTGAGCTCGGGGAGACATTCGGGGAGGCGTCCCAGAAATACAACGTTTTGTTTGTTGGATACTGTTTATCTCATGATCAGCGCTGGCTCTTGGCTACCTGCACTGATCTGTATGGAGAACTGCTGGAAACCGGCATCATAAACATAGACGTACCCAACAGGTATGTGTAATGCACTCAGCATTCTTCTCATATTTTCAAGATTATTACAAGCCGATGTTTAAAATACATATGCGACGATACATCTGCAGAGCACGGAGGAAAAAGGGCTCCGTTCGGAGACTCGGCCTGCAGAAGCTGTGGGATTGGTGCTTGGGCTTGGTGCAAATGACATCAGTGCCGTGGAGGGTCGTGATTGGCCGACTGGGAAGAATAGGACACGGAGAGTTAAAAGGTAAGGAGGACTCTCAGGTTTGAAGAAATGACAGCATGAATGTGAAGCAAGCATTTCCCAGTCTAATGTTGCCTTTTGTCTTTGCCACTCCTCTAGATTGGAGTATTCTGCTGAGCAGGAGAAACCTCCAGTCTCTGAGTCGTCGACTGAAGGAAATGTGCCGGATGTGTGGCATCTCAGCCTCGGATACTCCCAGCATTCTCAGCGTGTGCTTGGTCGCCATGGAGCCCCAGGGATCCTTTTTCATCATGCCAGGTAGAGTTTGTGCACATCGTCAACACCTCATGTCAGTTGAACAGGAAAGACGGCGCTTAAATGCGTATGTGGTGATGGAATGTCACAGGGCTCCTCTGCTTGTCCAGGTTCAGATTGATGGCAGGTTTAGGTCATATACAGTGGTCCCTCGTTTATCGCGGGGGTTACATTCTGAAAAACCCCCGCAATAAACGAAATTTGCGAAATAGCGACCTTTTAAATTTTTCACAATTCAAATACATCTTACGGTCTCATAACCCCTCCTCGCACTCTTTATAAACCTTTCCCAAACTGTTATGAACATTTTCCACATTCTCACACAATTTATACACTGAAAAAGCTACATAATTATAACAACATGAAATTCTTGATGCCGGAGCACACCCGCAACAATCTAGCACAATGCATCGCGTGCGGGACGGGAAGTTGGGTGTGAAGTGAAAATAAAACATTTGGGAATTTGTCAAAATAAAAGGTCCCGTATTTAGAGCGGTTGTTTTCAACAGGTCCTAAGTCTTGTGAGGGTCATCGCGCAATCATTTTAGACAAGGGCGAAGAAAGAATCGTCATCAAAGTACGAAGCCATGTCATTATTTATGATGTGCCAGATCCTTTTGAGAAGGATAATATTTTAAAAAAGACAAGGCGTGGAAAGCGATTTCAGAAGCAAGAGAAGTGAATGGTTAGTCACTGAAATTACTGAAATTAAAGTTTATAGTGTTTAATGTGTTTTAACTACAAAGTGGTAATATCGCGCGGTCGTACGTGATTTCTTTTTTAGCGTCCTGCCGGGAGCTGAAACAGTGCTGACGCAGACGGTGTAAATCCGCCCTTAATGATTACTCACCCCATTAAAAAAAAATAAAAATCCGCGAAACAGATCGCAGAAGGTGAACCGTGGCGAGGGACCAGGTCGATAAGTTTATTTTTGGAAGCAAGTGGAGATTGTCTTAACCCCCTTAAAAAAAGCTTTTCTGGGGGATTATTGGAACTGGTAGCACTCTCATGGCAAATAGCACATTTTATGAGCCATATTGTTGCATTTTCAACTTTTTTCAGCGTATTGATGTTGTCACTGTCTCCTCTATCTTGTCAGACTCTGTGTCGACAGGTTCAGTGTTTGGTCGCAGCACCACGCTGAACATGCAGACGTCTCAGCTGAACACCCCACAAGACACCTCCTGCACCCACATACTGGTCTTCCCCACCTCTGCCTTTGTTCAAGTGGCCAGCTCCAGCTACACCAATATCGACACTAATATCGACATTCTCAACGCCACCACTGGTCAGCAGTCATTCATCACTATTACACTCATTAAATCCTGGTTCTCCGGTGCTGTTTAAGTCATTCAGCCTGTTTGCTGAAGCTGGAATGGAATCACAAATAAGGATTACCTCCTACTTTTAGTTTTTAAAGTTGAAGATTATAAAACCGTTGATGGTCCTCTGAGTGTTAAATGTTTATCAAGGATGTTTTTAAACAGCGAAATGTTGAGCCACATATAATAGAGAGAAGGTAATTTCCCTTATTACCGTGCAGTCGTGTTATTTTTGCCCTTTTTTTTTTTCCTTTCGCAGATGGGTCAGACGCTATCGGGATCTTTGACCTGCTGGACCAGGAAAATGAGTTGGTGGACCCAGACATCATCAACATTTCACCCACCACATCGCCGGTGCACTCCCCAGGTTCTCATTACCATCATGGAGGCGATGGCAGTAAGGTGAGCAGACCCGTAAAAATGAACCCCAGTCTTAAAGATTTATGTCTCAGTCTTCTCAGCAAGCGAAATTCCACTCCTCTTTGTTTTTAAATTAATATCAACATAATAGACGCTTGTGTTCCAATATGAAAAAACTGAGGAAACCTTGTTCTATTTCATTCTTGCGCTTGGCGGTCATTCGGGATTCATAGAACCATAGTTGCATTCGTAACTTTCCGATTTGTGTTGCGCAGGGCCAGAGTACAGATCGTATGGAGTCCCATGAAGAGGTTCCTAACCTCCTGCAGCAGCCTCTGGCCCTTGGCTACCTGGTCTCCACTGTTAAAGCTGGCCCACTTCCTGACTGGTTCTGGTCAGCCTGTCCACAGGCTCAAAATCAGTGTCCTCTCTTCCTCAAGGTATTGGGATCTCTCTTTTGTAGTGGAATTAAGAGAGCACAACGAAAAGAATATCTACAAGAACAGATCCTCTTTGTGTTCCCTTCAAATGCAATATTAAATTTCTCACAAATTGCTCTGATGTTCTTGCATTGCCTTAGATTTATTTAAAGTACTTTTCACTCACTCTGACATGGTTATTGGTTCATTGCTGCTGCTCTGTAGAACTATTATTATTGCTACAGCTGCAATTAAAAGAAAATGTCTTTATTATATTGACTCTCTCTATACTATATTGACAGTCTCTCACATGTGCGCATGTGTTCCTCAGGCTTCTTTGCACCTCCATGTGTCTTCAGTGCAATCAGATGAACTTCTGCACAGCAAACACTCCCACCCCCTCGACTCCAATCAGACCTCAGACGTACTTAGGTGAAGTTTTATTACTATCCTCCAAATGTATTTTACGCAGATCAAATGTTTAAATGTATTTATTATTTTATATAAAACCACTGCTTCATATTAGTGATCACTTAATTTAACAGAAAGTGAATTTCTTCTCTGTGCCTGAGCAGATTTGTGTTGGAGCAGTACAACGCCCTCTCCTGGCTGACATGTGACCCAGCAACGCAGGACCGTCGGTCGTGTCTGCCCATTCACTTTGTGGTGCTGAACCAGTTGTATAACTTCATCATGAACATGTTGTGACCAACATTTCCAATGGAGGGTGGCTGCAGGCGAAACATTTCTCCAGAGAGGACAAATCCACGGGGTTGCCGTCAAAGCTAACGACTGCAAGAATCAGACCAAATTCCAGAGCTCTAGATTCTGCAGCATTATGGGAAGGCTGCCCTATGCTGAAACGGTCCTCACCTCACTGTTACTGGTTGAGTTTGGCCTGCTGTCCATGTAATCCAGATTTAGATGGCTAATTATTGACTGATGACAGCCTGGTTTTCCTGGTATGTAGCATGACCTTACATTCACTGGTAAGTCTGTACTGGAAAGATGAGTTTATAAAGTTCTTGGAAGAAAAGGGACAAATGCGATCAAGGAAAAACAAAAGAATGGATCTTTGATTTTAAGACCTGCAATTCCTTTTAATTCCTTTGGATGAAATAATATCCAAAAGAAATGCCTGCATCTATCTTATTTATTGTAAGTTTTTAAATGTATAATTTGTCTTATTTCTTAACATTTTTATATATATGAAAAAAAAATATATATATATATATATTAAATGAAGGTTTATATCACCTTCCTGCTTTAAGCAATTGGTTGAACATATATGTAATCGTCTTAATTAAAAAACAACTAAGACAAAAAAATCTGATGAAAAATAGTCCCAGTAGGTTGCTTTTAGAGTATTATTTTTTTTATTGAGATGGAATATTTCTATTGTCACAATGTACAGAAGAATATGAGTGGAGAATTATGTTCCACGCCTTTGAGCATGGACGACTTACAGCGAAGCTGTAGCAGCAGATGACTTGTACAGCAATGAACTTCACTGTGTTCAAATAAAGAGGTACATTGTTGTATATAGTATTTTATACCACACATTTAGACACAAAACCAAATGGCTATATATATATAAATATATAAATAATTCTATATGAATGCCATGTCAGCGTTTGGTGGCAAGGATCCTCTTTTAGGAATAAAGAGCATCGATTATTATCCTGTGCTTGTGTTTATTACTTTGGGGAGGGGGACTCTGATGTGCAATTGGACAAGGACACCAATAGTGGAGAGGAAGGAGAACTATTGGCATCTCTTGGAGGTAGCTTGCCTCAGGTTTGACTTTTTTTTAAAGCTATATAATGTATATGATAGGAGAGCTAGAATATGAAATTTGTCTGAATGCAGTGTCCTTTTCAGCACATCCCTTTACAATACCTCCTTATACTGATTGGCCGCTGTCAAGATCATTTGGCACCGATGCAAACTGGTTTAAGAATCCTCATGGACCAGTTCTACTTCACTCCAGTGTGCAAGTAAATGTGTGGTGTAAATGAACAGTATATGCAGTGCACAAAGGAAGATCTACTGTTTGATTTCTCCTGTTCCAAATGCTCGGGGTTTTAGCTGTCCACAGAGCATTTAAACATGCATATATGCCAAAATTTGTTGGCTTGAAGTTTGACCATTTCAAATGTATTTGGTCTTTTGAGTGTAGATAAATACGTTTAATATTGAATAAAAGGCTGAAATTTTATTTTCAGTCCAGTTCCCTGTTGTTTGTTTTTGTTTCGCTGAGTTGCCCTGTGGTCACCTGTAGTTGAGCAAGTCTACATTTTGTTCTTTCTCCTTGTAAATATTAGTTAAAAGTGAAAAAGAATTTCATGGGGTAGAAGTAAAATCCAAAAACAGATGGACAAAGTAGTAACATATCCTATAGCAAAATGTAAGCACATTCAAGTCGCTCACCAGCTTTTGCTGACAGCAGTGGTAAGGATATTGGTTAAAAAACACACACACACACAAAACTAATACTGTAATTATGAGGTTTAAGTATTAGAAATACATTTATTACCAGATAGTTGAGTCATCAAAATGGGACTGTATATCAAATATAATCTAATTAACATTTCAGTCCAGAATTATGGTAATCTTTTGGCTAATGGGTGTTTTAGTTTACTACAATGCTAAAATGGAGGTGGACCTTGACGGAACTTTGCAGGACACTGCCTCAGCCAACCACCTGACCTCATCCTAACCCTGACCCTAACGGGAAATGGGAACGGAGCGCTTCTGTCTGCAGACAGTCCACCAATCCCGGAGCTATTTCAGATCAGCACTCCCCACCCAATTAGCAGCGACACCGTCGTCCAGAAATAAATAAACAATGAATGAATGAATGAAAGAATTTGTTTATTTTTCCCGCAATGGGGAAACTGCAGTGTTCCAGCAGCAGCATGCATAGAAGAACCAAATAATAATATAAAAGACTTTTGAAAAAAAAATATGGTTAATCCTATATTATATACTATGCTATATTATATTATTTTACAAAAATAAATGATATAAGTAGCCCAAATACAATTTCTATTGACCAAGATGTATATATTTATTATATTTGCCTGTATTTGTTTATGCTTAAGGCATTTTTCGTCCGCCATAGTTTGCGTATGATATTAAACTGGCGGAGCTAATAACTTGCCTAACGAGCTCGGCAGTGAAGGAAGTTCTGGTCGATCAAACTCCCTCCACTCGGCCAGGCATCGCCGCTGAGAACGTCACTGGCTGGCCTAGTATCACTGTGGTAAACTGTGTTTCGCACGAATTTGTCGTATAGTCACAAAGTTAGTAAATTAAGACATCTCCATGAGGGCAGCCGCCGTTGGCAGAAGCTACAACAACAAGCTCTATTGGCTGAGAGCTGCCTCAATACAGCCCTGACAGCAAAAAACCTGGGTCTCAGGTTCTCACGGCCTCGCTAGAGGAAATTCGTCTTTTGATTATTATATTGATAAGGGAGGTAAGGTGATTTTTTTTCTTTTTTTTTAAGAAATCATTTTGTTGCGGTTAACGGTAATTCTACGCCCATGGACAAGAGAACACATACGTTCCATATTGGCCGACAAGTTAGCAATGTTGGCTAACTATGCTAAAATCAATGGAGAGGCTGAATGAATGCTAGCTGCTGCCGTTTAGCATTTCATTTTTCTGCTTCAAGAACCCTAAATACTAACACATGTGCCTCTTACCGGCGAACATAGATATTCTTTTGAGTTTAAATGGGCGTTTTAAAAGTGGTTGGTGCTAATGCTAATGTATTGGCATGAGGGTCGCCAATCCACAATAACCAGTGCACGTTTCTACTTGCTCATCAGTCTTTCGTGATAGTAAAGTATATTATAGGTAAAATGAAGTTTGTTTTGGAACGTAACATTTACGCATGTCCCTTCCCTTGTGTTAGCAAAGTGGCGACATCTGTGACTTGAGTTGTGGTCACTTTTGTATTGTCATATAGAATATTGGAACCTGTTATTTGTGCTTTTTGTCCAAGTGAGTGATCAACTGCCTGAGTTGCTAATTTATTTATTTATTTATTTATTTTGTCTTCAAGCTTTATTCACAGAGAGATGGCAGACAGTCTAGGGCTCCAGTTTGTCAGCCCCTATGCTTTCGAAGCCATGCAAAAGGTGGATGTAGTGCGTCTGGCTGCCCTCAGTGACCCAGAACTCAGGTTACTGCTGCCCTGCCTGGTGAGAATGGCACTTTGTGCCCCGGCTGATCAGAGCCAGTCATGGGCCCAGGATAAGAAACTCATCCTCCGTTTGCTATCCGGGGTGGAAGCTGTCAACTCTATCGTTGCCCTTCTGTCTGTGGACTTTCATGCCTTGGAGCAGGATGCACGAAAGGAACAGCAGCTCAGGTTTGCACAACTTTTTTGTTATAACATGATTATCACTACAGCTTGCTTATAAAAATTAGTTTGTGTTGTTGTCAAGCAACACGTATTTTTTCATTCACCAAAAAGCCCATGATGTGTGACATTATAGCATTGTATAAAAAAAAAAAACAAAACCATCATCTCTTTTGTCAGACACAAGGCTGGTGGCTCAAATGCGGAAAGCATCCTTGTGTCACAGCTCCAACACGGCCTAACACTGGAGTTTGAAAACAGTGATCCTCTCAGGAGACTCCGGTTGACCCTCAGCGAACTGTTGGCCATCATGAATAAGGTAGCGACAATTTTATTTCTATTTAGGTGCAGTGAGAGGCTGAAAAGCGCCACACGTTCAAAGTGAGAAAGATTGTTAGATAAATCTTGAATAAGCTATTCTTATTTGATTGTTTTCAAAATGACTGTATTGTGTTTGTTTGCAGTCGTCCATCAGTAATTACAGGCCGTCCAGGTTAAGGATTGTTGTCTCTCTTTGTGTTTTTCAGGTGGTAGACTCAAATGGAGAATTTTTCTTGAAGTCATCAGAGCTTTTTGAAAGCCCTGTTTATTTGGAGGAGGTGGCTGATGTTCTCTGTATTTTACAAGCAGGTACCAAACGTTTTGTGTATTTCTTTTATCTGTTCTACATTCAAATCTTGTGGAACAGCAGTTTGCATATTCTGAAGTTATCAATTGTAATTACAGTATTATTTGTTTTCAGCCTCACTTTTATTCATCTTTGCTTTCCTCAGAGCTGCCCTCCCTGCTACCCATTGGGGATGTTGCAGAGGCTCTTCTTCATGTCCGTAACGGAGACTGGTTTTTGTGTCTGTTGGTTGCTAATGTCCCTGACAGCTTCAATGAAGGTAGCACCTTCGTACAGTCGAGACTGCAAAGTTTTGTAGCATAATTTGAATTTCCTTGCCATCACACTGAATTAAGGGGGATGACATGTTTCATACTAGTTCAATACAGAAATGGTAACTTTTTTCCGAAGGACTATATAAATTATTCACAACATGTCCAAGAAAATATGCCTTTCTTTTTCGATGCATATTTTATGTTGGGTAATGAACAATGAATAGTATTCTTCTAATTAAAAAAAAATAAATTAAAAATTGGATTTTAAATGTCAGTAAATTAGCTGACTTGAATGTAAATTGCATTTTATTGAACTTGAATAACTTTTAAATGCTTTTAATTGGCAGTTTGTCGAGGTCTGATCAAGAATGGAGAGCGCCAGGACGAGGAGAGTATTGGTGGTCGCCGCAGGACTGAAGCCTTGAGGCGGCTGTGCCAGATGAACCCCTCTCAGGCCCTGAACATCAGAGCTATGGTGGTCAGTTCCAATTCCAGTAATATCACAGAAATGAAATATCGTTTAGTAGTAGTAATGTGATAAATATCGATTTATCACACTACCATCTGCTGGCACTTTGGATTTTTTTTTTATTTTTTTAATTGATTAGGGTTATTTCAATAAAGTCCCAAAAGTCCAGTCGAAAGAAATGTCCATGTACCATGGCCCAGCTCAGTGTGCTGCAGGTTACACAACTCTTTTTCCCTGACATCTGTCATTATATTGAGTACAAATAATAAAAGCAAAAATGCACCCTTAGGATCGTTCTGTTCAACGACCTCCATCATTGAATACAACCCCCCAGATTACCCTTCAGTGATCACATACTGTATAACACAATGTTCGGTGGAATTCCTGAGGCCAAATATGAGAGCTTTTGCCTTTCTTTACTTTTTTTTTTTTTTTTTTAAAGCAGAAGACCCTTCACTTTCAGCAGGTGTTTAAATACAACTGTTGAGTGTATTCGACGTGTTAAATTTCCTTTATATTTGTTAAGTTCCAAATGAAATTCTGTGTCTGTCAGGTGGAGGAGTGCCACCTGCCTGGTTTAGGCGTGGCTCTGACTCTGGATTACAGGCCGGACACAGCAGACGATGCAGTCAGTCCTCTCGTCTCGTACGTCAGCGGCCTCCTGCTGGGTACGAACAGCAAAGTCCGCACCTGGTTCAGCATGTTTATTCGCAACGGACAACAGGTGAGAATAGAGCGTATTTAATTTTTTTTATCTAATTTACCACTTCACAGGTTTGCTTCCGAATTTAAGTAATGGGATAAATAAATTGAAAATCCTAGAAATTGGCTTTTGCAAGTGAAGAGGAACTAATCACCATTTGATATATTTTTTTGTCCTTCTGTTCTTTGCGATACCACAGACTGTTGGCATTTCTCACGTGAATAGTGAAGTGCAGCAGCTGACGTGTGTCTTTTCCCTCTCTGTCTCGTCTCTCCAAACTCTCAGAGAAAGAGGGAAAGCAGCTCGGTGCTGTGGCAGATGCGTCGACAGCTGCTGCTAGAGCTGGTTGCTATCCTGCCGCGCTCGCGCAGTACACACGTCCCCAACGATGGCGATATGGAAGGCAGCTCAGGGTACTCGGGCCTCAGAGAGGAGCACGTGGTGAAGGCCAGTGCCCTGCTCAGACTCTACTGTGCTCTTATGGGTATTGCTGGTCTCAGGTAGGTTCAGGAGAATGTGGAAGATCTTCCAGTTGGTTCAGACTCGCTTTAAAGTCTCTGTGAAGCTAAGTGCTGTGAACATTGAGCAGATGTTGGAAACGGCTTCCCTCTGCAGGCCTACAGATGAGGAGGCAGAGCAGCTCCTTCAGTTGATGACCAGCCGACCCCCAGCCACTCCCGCAGGCGTCCGCTTTGTCTCTCTGTCCTTTTGTAAGCTGCTGGCCTTTCCCCATTTGGTCAGGTACAGAAAACCCCTACCTTGAACTATTCTGTATTCATCTTGGACACACACAACAGCTGTCTTCAGTTTAGAAATCATGTCTGTATGTGCTGTAACTTGATTGTTCTTTGTTGTGCATGGTTGTCCCGTTCTCTCTCCAGCACTCCAGAGCAGGAACAGCTGATGGTCATGTGGCTCAGCTGGATGATTAAAGAGGAAGAATACTTTGAAAGGTAAAAATGTGTTCTGCAAATAGGTGTAGTCTGCATTTCTGGATTAAAAACACCTCTGATTCACACTGCAGACCTGGTTAATGTAGAAGAAATAATGCTCCAACCTCATGAGAAAGATTATGAAGATCATTTTATTTACCCCATATCAACATTTTTATAATTCTGCACCATTAAGTTTTAAAAACAATATTAAATATTAAATAACTGGGCACTGGGTTCATTTAACTACTTGTTTAAGTCCATTTTTTTGGTTTGAATGCTTTGTTTTGATTTCTCTAGTTTTCTTTAAATTGTTTCGATAGTTTGGATAGAACTTTTATTTTTGGCTTCATGCTACCAAGCACTGGTAGGTAAAAAAAAAAAGGTGTCTCTTCTCTAGATTTTTTTGATTTTGATTTATTTGCAGTAATATCGCCAGTTGCTATGATATGATATGATATGATATGTCTTGACAACAAATTATGGCAGTAGATCTTTTTTTTTTTTTTTTATGTGTTGGTGCTAAGTCTAACTTGAATCTTGGGGTGACTTGACACCTTTTTTTTTTTTTTTTTTTGACTGCGCTGTTTCAATGGAAACTGTCTCTTCTTGAGAATGGAGGTTGAGCATTTATTTGTCTTTGTCTGCCCCTGCGTGTCTTGACAGCGCTGCCGGCGTGTCCGCTTCTTTCGGAGAGATGCTGTTACTGGTCGCCATGTATTTCCACAGCAACCAGCTCAGCTCCATCATTGAGTTGGTGTGTTCTACTTTGGGGATGAAGGTAATGCAGTGGGAGGGAGAAAGTAGTCAGTATATCAGTGTGGATGTCCAGGCATTGCCCTGACTGCTCCACTGAAGCAAAGGCACATACAGAGATTAAGTATCTGATTCAACATTTGCATCATATGCTTATCTGCTAATACAATGTCTCAGCTGCTTCCAGGGTCTTGTTTTATTACTCATCATTCTCTATATTAAAGACTTTTTCTGTTTCCATATATTTTCCACAAAGATGTGTTGTGTAATTGAATTTAAAACGTGTGTTTGAGCCCGTAGGGCAAACCACAAACCGCAGTGTTGTGCCTGCCATGTAGAATTTTTCTTTCGAAACATGAAAAAGATGAATTACAAAGCGTGAGCACGGCTGCCTGCAGGTTGTTTTCAAGCTTAATAATTTAATTAACAATTTTGTAATTGACTTTTTCACCAAACTGATCACCTTTCTACAGATTGTCATCAAGCCGAGCTCTCTAAGCAAGATGAAGACTATTTTCACACAGGAGATCTTTACAGAACAGGTATGTGCAGTCCAGATGTTTTCTGTATGCTTATATTAGGGCAGCAATTACTGTTGGTCTCTGCGTTCTTCCTCACTGATTTATTTTTTCATTTGGAAATGCATTGAATTCCTATTAATAATTGAAGTTAAAATACCTTGTACCCAATACAACATAATCTGTCTGTTGTTATTGGGGTAACAACAGTAGATGTTTGAAGTTTGTACTGCTCTGTACTGATGGTTATACCAGGCTATTTTAACTATAGTTGGTATTTGCACGACTCAAGTCATTCAAGATCATTTATTAGTGAGTTGAAGGTAAATATTGTTTAGTATAACTGCTCCTGTTTTTAAGCATTCCAGCATATGTCTCATCTCACATTAGCACAAGTGATTCAAATGTTTCCGTTGTGATGCTAAGGTGGTGACCGCTCATGCCGTGAGGGTGGCAGTGACCAACAATCTCAGTGCCAACATCACAGGGTTCCTTCCCATCCACTGCATCTATCAGCTGCTTCGGAGCCGAGCCTTCACCAAGCACAAAGTGTCCATCAAGGTTTGGACAAGTGCACAGCTTCATTATTATGCATATGAATACAATGCGCTGAGTGAAAAATGTATTTTGCTGGTGCTGGTCTTATTTGCATCCTTCAGGACTGGATCTATCGACAGCTGTGTGAGACCACGATGCCAATTCACACTCAGCTGATTCCCTTAATTGACGCCTACATCAATTCCATCCTCACTCCGGCATCCAAGGCCAATCCAGAGGCCACCAATCAGCCAATCACTGAGCAGGAGATCCTTAATGTCTTCCTGAGCTCTGCTGGAGTAAGTCACTACTTTGGATTCATTACCTCTTTTTTAATTGGTGGTTTGTGATGGTGTGTATGAATATTTAAAGGCAATAGGCTCTTTTCCAGTTTGTTTCATTTAAATCTAATTTGTGATAAACTGTAATTTCACATCTTTCATTATTCCAGCAGCATTTTTTCCCTCACATTTCTTTAAATGTTTATTCCATCTGCTAGTAACTGCTGCTCATGATAATTGACTGTATTCATGTTTACTTGAGTTTTGCTTGGTTTCTGTAAATGTGCGTTCCCTCTAATTCCTCGTAATTTATGATCACCATTTAATATTTATAATCCTCAGTGCTGATGTTGATTCTATTACCTTGCCGTCTCTGATTTGTTGCTGTTATTTTGTTTTGCTTCGATTAGCAGGGGGAGGGCAGCCGTGGAGGTGCGCGCCAACGCTACTCCATCACCACCCAACTCCTTATCCTCTATTACATCCTCTCCTATGAGGAGAATCTGTTGGCCAGCACCAAACAATTAGGTATGTTTGAAAACTGTCTGCATCTGTATTTGAGAAGCAGGCGTATGTGAGAAATGCAGTCTTTGTCCTGTAAAGATGCTTGGAATGCTGTTATTTTGGATGTGCATTTCCCCTTTCTCTGATGCTTCATAGAGAATAGAGGCCTGGCAGGAAGCCAAATCCATTTTCTGCAGGATGTTGCCTAACTAGGACGACTGTAGGTTAGATTGAGCGTTAGTCGTTAGGCTAGTCAGTGTTTATTCTGTCCCATGACGAACTCTGTTCTTGTCCTTCATTAGGCCAGATTTATGTGCAAGTTTATGCCCGTCTCTTTAATTGCCGTGTTTACCCAAGTGCTCCAACAGCCTTCAAGAATAGACTAATGAAGACCATCAGCAGTGCTAATGAAGCAACATCAATGAAAAATCCCCTCTGTTCCCTGAACACCTCAACACAGCTCTGGTGTCCTTGCACTACCAGATAAATCTGTCTTTTCCTACCCCCTTTTTATGTTGTTGCCTGTGTTTTACGCGTCATAGTTTTTGCAGCTCTTGACCTTTTCCCCTTGTTTTGTTTGTAAGCACTGATGCAGAAGAAGCCAAAGTCCTACTCAGCCGCCTTGATGGATCAGATTCCCATTAAGTACTTGGTTACGCAGGCCCAGGGACTGCAACAGGAACTGGGAGGTGAGATGTAGTATAAAGTGTTTATAAATCTGATCATTATCATCATTATTTTATATAAGGAAATCTGTTCATGATAAAGCATCATATGCTTAAGCGCAGCAATTGAAAATAAATTTGTGAAATTCTGATGGCTCATCGAAAATCCATAGTCGATTTATGTTTGAAGGACATTTGAAAATGTGAAAAAGCCACTAATATAACTTTCATTTGTGCTTTGCTGTACCCAGGTCTGCATTCTGCTCTGCTGAGGCTGCTGGCAACCAACTACCCCCACCTCTGCCTGGTGGAGGACTGGATGTGTGAGGAGGAGGTGACTGGTACGCTGCCTCTTCTGAGGAAGATGATGCTGCCCATCAGTACCTGCAGATACACCCAGAACCAGCTCCACCAGGGTGAGGAGGGTAGCTGTAAACGATCATCTCTGCTTGCATGCAGTTGACAGTTTAAAACATGACAGAAGAAATAAAAAAGACATAATAAGAAAATAGAATTCTAAACATTACTACCCTTTATATCTGTATAGAAGATTTTTACTTTCAAATGAATCGATACGTTCCAGTGAGAAGGTGGGTGTAGTCAGTCTTCAGTCTAAGTCTGCATGATACTCTCCCAGGTGAAAGCTGCTATCTGTCAGTATTTAATCCTCAATAGATTAGAGGATTAGGCTCTCATCGACTTTTCTGTGAAAGAGATACATGATCAAACATGATGGAATAAATACAAATACCATTTCAGACAGTATGTATATGGAATACATGCCTTTTTATTTATTAATGCACCTCTTGTGGCTTTTCAAGGTAAGTTTTTAGTTTCTCTGCATCTTCACTGTTGGATAATGGAAGCGAATACCGGTACATTTTGGCAGGAAAATACAGCGGCAATTGTAACTGCATTGGCTTTTCTAATTAGTTTTTTTTTTCTCTTCTCCCCCCTTTCAAAGCCTTTCAGAAGTTGCCCTCTAGTAGTCCCAGGCTGATGCGGATCCTTGAACGTTTGACCCTGCTCTCACCTGGAGACCTGATCCCTTACGCCGAGGCCCTCACCTCCAGTATGGCTCTGCTGCTGGAGCCTGCAGTCCCTCGTCGCATTCTTCAAACAGTCAACAAGCTGTGGATTAGCCTCAACACTGTAATGCCCCGCAGGTACATGCTTTGGATATTTTTAGATGTTGTTTCTTGCTACAGTGTGTTTGGGGATGCACAATAACGATGTTTTTAAGCTGATACAGATGAGCATCAACTGAACCAAATATTCTGCTACTGGTTGCCAACAACAATGTGATGACTGATCATGTTTTGTGTGTGTGTGTTTTTGGGAGGCAAAAGAACAGTCTGTTCTTTCATTTATAATGATGAATTTTCAGGTGATGTAGCAGATTAGAAGAAAACCTGAGATCTGCTTTCTCCCTCTCAGAAATTGTTGCAAATGTTTGTTTAATTGCAACTGTTTTATCTTCAACAGCCACACATGTCGACTCTCCCAATAACTTGCAGTGGGTGCATTTTTTTTTTTTAAATCTTACTACATCACCTCCAGCATCAGAATGTTTCGGCTTGTTACTTAAATGAGAGCCATTATGATCTGTTTTTATTGGCTAAAATTGTATTATGTGAAAAAGAGTCCACCAAAGTAATTTTGTCTCAGCAGAACTTGGAAAATCAAAGGAATGCCTGTAGGTAGATTTGACCCCCTGACCCCTGGGTTTGCTTGCCCAGTCAGTGCTCTGATTAGAATAAATCAGAGCTTTCAAAACATTCAGCTGCGTGTGCTTCCTGAAGAGACGTAAGTAAATCTAAGACTTCCGTGTGGTCTCCAGGAGCAAAGTTTTGTAAATTCAAAGCAGACCTCCTGTTGATCCAGAGAGATTGTCCAACAGGCTCGGACCTGGTGAGACCATCAGGAAGACACATGGACCCCCTCGCGCTTCCTCTCTCACTCTAAGTCTGTTGAATATTACAGAAGTCTATGCAAGAGGATCTAGAGAGAATAGAAGTGGAGCAGCACTAGAATACTTTACACTAATGCCCATGGCATTTTTTTTTTTAAGGTTTGGTGCTCTGAAAGGTTAAATGATCAATAATCAATGGATCAATAAATGGTGCACCTAAAAAATTGTGTTTAAAGTAATTAATTTCTGAATATTCAGGTGGACCTATTAAATTAAGTTAGACCTAAGCAAGAGACTGAGTAACCTTATCATCTTATGACAGGAATGACATTTTAGATTTGCTGTTTGCGTTGCAGATTGTGGGTGATGACCGTGAATGCTCTGCAGCCTTCAGCAAAACTACTCGGGCAACAGAGACACACTCAGAATGACCTGATGGTGGACCCTCTCATTGTGCTGCGCTGTGATCAGAGAGTGCACAGGTAAGAAGAACAGACATTCCTCAGTTGCACATAAATATAGTTTTCTTTGTGTCATAAAGTAGGCTGTATAGACTTGCACAGTACAATTTAAAAGCATGGCGACACTGTGTGGGATGCAGGCAGACACTGTAGTTCAAGGACTTTGTAGAGTTCAGTGTCAACATTGGGCAAATAGTTGAAGAAAATTTTAAAAAGCAAGCATGCAATGTATTTGAATTAATGCTCTCAAGCAATTAAAAATTTTGCATTGCAGGGTTGCTGTAGAATCATTTTGATTAATCATGATTAAATATCATTCATTTCTAATCTGTTTTAATAATGTTTTATTTTGAAAGTGCAAAAAGATTCAAGAATGAAGGGAGGGTGGTTTGTTACAAGCTGGGCGTTAGATGAAGTGCAGGCAGAATCCCCGACTAATGTGTTAATGTGGTATTTTAAGATGGAAGTGCTTCGCTGAAAAGAAACCCCCTTCCTGCAGAGTGTGCATAAAGCTTTATGTCGGTCGACTGGTCCGTCTTGGCGGGTTTTGTGCATCGAGAGGGCCGAAATGCTGTTGTATCCGCTAATTCTGCCTGCTGTCACTATCGGATCAACTTCTTATTTGCGCATGAGCAGCAGTAGCTTTGCTTGGACATACTGCCCGAAATGTGTTGCCAGAGACCTTCAGAGCCATTCTCCGCCTCTGATGGGTTAATTGCATTAAAAAATTTTCTCCGATTAGTCACGATGATGCATTAATCCACATCAACGCAGTTATTTTGACAGTCCTAATTGTAATTTTGATTCAGCTTGTGTTGTTTTCATGCATATATTTTACTTAAAGAGAATTAATTCTGCTGTTCCTTCGTCAGTGTAAAGTATTACTTTTTAAATGGCGTTGACTCAATCACAATTTAAAATGTGTTTATTGGCAGGTGTCCCCCGCTGATGGACATTGTTCTTCACATGTTGAACGGCTACCTACTGGCCTCAAAAGCCTACTTACACTGTCACCTCAAGGAAACGGCTGACTTTGACCGGCAGAGCCAGACCATCTCTAACCAGGGGGTGCCTGGACAGCCAGACACACCTGAGGTCACCAGGGAGGAGCTAAAGAATGCACTGCTGGCAGCTCAGGTATTGTAAACATGCACAGAATATCCACTCTGGCTCTTAATACAGTAACATCACACCTTTCTTGTGAGTGATGTTTAAAATGTGCAAATATGTCGCGCCCTAGAGTGGATTTTTCCCACACGTAAACATCTGTTTATCTCCAGGACAGCGCAGCGGTCCAGATTTTGTTAGAAGTGTGTCTGCCAACCTCAGAAGAGCAGCAACTTGGGGCCAACAAAGAGAGCCTGCTGACAAGCATCAGGGGTCCCAGGCCGATTAAGTCAGAAGAGGGCAGCCTGGAACGGAGAGGCGGCAGAAATGTGGAGGACGCGGAGATGGAGGGGGGCCTGCTCAGCGATCTGAGGGAGGTGCAATGTCTCATCTGCTGTCTGCTGCATCAGATGTTCATTGCCGATCCCAACATTGCCAAGTTGGTGCACTTTCAGGTAGGAGAGTGAGGAAAGTGCAGATGCAGGCTGCAGCTTTAGATTTTGACATTAAACCCGTGCGACACTAATGTGAGCATGTCAGGTATAATCCCTTCATCATGTACACTATGTGAGCGCGACGGCGTGTATAACGCTGCTGAAAATAACTTCCATTTTGGAAGATGATGAGCCGAGTCCCATTGACCTTCTTAGCCATCAAACTCTCCCTTGGCTTTAGTCACGAGTGAGCGCCGCACTCCCAGAAGTAGGAAACTGCCATATGTCGGACATCAGTCAGGTCCTCCCATCAGAGTAATCCACTCACATCCGCGCTCGTTGGATAGAAAAGCACTGTCCGATTAAACGACTGAACTGTGTTCCACTTCCACATCATCCTTAGTCGTCATCAGTTTCCTGTTCTCTCCCTCTTTGTATGTCTCTCAGGGTTACCCTCAAGCTCTGCTTCCTTTAACTGTGGCTGGCATCCCCTCCATCCATATCTGTCTGGACTTCATCCCAGAGCTGTTGGCCCAGCCCCAGCTGGAAAAGCAGGTGAACCCTCCCAGCCCACCCCACCCACCCCCCCACCCCTCCACATTGGACCTGGCTCTTGGGTCTTTCCCAAAGCCGTTCATGCAGCCGCCTTATTTTTAAATCACATGCAAATGTCCGCGCAGATTTTTGCGATCCAGCTGCTGTCCCAGTTGTGTACTCAGTACGCCTTACCCAAATCCCTCAGTGTGGCCAGGTTAGCTATCAGTGTTATGGGGACCCTCCTCACAGGTGAATGCCGTACATTCTGTTTGTATACACAATAAAGACGCACTTTCCGTGTCATGAACGAATGATGTATTTCTTCTCAGTACTGACCCGTGCCAAGCGGTACTCCTTCTTCATGCCCATCCTGCCCTGCCTGGTGGGCTTCTGCCAGGCCTTCCCGCCACTCTACGATGACGTGGCAGCTCTGCTGGTGCAGGTTGGTCAGGTTTGTGCGTCCGACGTTGCCACCAAAGCCAGAGATATCGACCCCTTTATTACCCGTAAGTACTGCAGCTTCAGCGGAAAACGAAATTTAACAAAATTTCACCCCCAATCTTTGCCATTTTGGATGAAGTAGATACATTTGAATTCATCGCAGACAGAATCTACGCGATGATTTCAAATTATGACGCGTTCGCTGTCTCCAGGTCTGCAGTATCTGAAGGAGAAGCCTCAGGAGGCCACATCCACAACACGAGGATCGTCCAAGTTGACCTTGCCTCAGAGGACAGCAGAAGAACTGGGTGGAGCCGACCCTGATGTCCAGCTCTGCTACTGTGTAGAAGCTACCTTCATGGATATCATCAGCTCCACCCTTCATGGACTATAGAGCAGACAGACACATTGTGGAAGATAAGAGGGACTGGACCCAACTCTCGTTACTGGGTCAGAAAAGACACCCACACTCCCAGGAGGACGGCCATCCACACACACACATTCATTTATTTTCATTCAAAAAAAAAAAGCATCATGATCTCACCTTCTTTTTCAAGGACTTCCAGGCAATTTGCCGTTATGGATTTTGTGCATTAAAATCTGATTCATATTCCATCAGACAGATTTAATTTGGAAAATGTGCTTTTTATGTTTTTGAGACGGTAAATAAATGAGTCCCTTCACCTCTGCAGAACATGTCACCCTAAAATAATATGTAAAGATTTTTGTAATCGATTGTAATAAAAAAGAATTTGTTTTGTTGTTTTTACATGAATGTTATATTTTAGTCTACGATTTATCCAAGTTGCCAGTTTGCAGTTCTGTGTAATTTACCAGCAACTCTCTTTTTTACAAATTAAATTATGTTTCAACAGGTTAAACACGCATTAAAAACAACAACCTGTCGATCTAAAACTGAATGTCCTCACATCAACTCTATCACAGTCCTCAATGCAGCACAGCTCTGTCACTGGTGAGTCCTCCACTCACCTATTTAGGTATGTTTTACATGTTTCTTGCTATATTATAAATGTACAATTTCACACAAAAGAATTTTAAAATTGAGAAAACTCGTGAGCAGTTTCAGGACGGTTAAATTCAGGTAAATATTGTTTAATCCTCTGGATATTAGGGCTATGAGATGGTTGGTGTGGCCTTTTATGAAAGTTCAAATCATGTGAAGTCATAAAGAGAATTCTGTGCTGGTTTTGTCTGCAGATGGCAGCCTTGCTCCGTGCTCTGCCAGATTGCGTTATGGTATATAAAACTTGTCAACTCTGCTTAACAAGAGCTGACCTTTCCTCAGACAGCAATAAGAACCGGATTTGCTCAACCAGCGTGGACTAAATGAATAAATAACTCTTTGATAGTAACAATAACATCAAAGACTTGATTTATTATTAGATTAACCCTAATAACACTTACCCTAATTTCAGGTCCCAAATACATTGATTTCTAATTTTATTGGATGAAACAAATGTAAAGGAAAATTAATTTGTTTATCCATCCATCCATCTATTTTCTGCCACGGGTCCCTCTCCCCAGCTACTTTTTCCAGCTCTTCTGGGGGAGGGGATCCCCAGGCGTTCCCAGGCCAGCCGAGAGACATAGTCTCTGCAGCGTGTCCTGGGTCTTCCCCGGGGTCTCCTACCGGAGGGACGTGCCCTGAACACCTCACCAGGGAGGCGTCTGGGAGGCATCCTAACTAGGTGCCCGAGCCACCTCATCTGGCTCTTCGCAACGCAGAGGAGCAGTTGAGAAGTGTTAATGCTCAGTATGTAGCAAGAACACATACACACACACACACACACACACTTTCTCTCTCTTAACTGAGCAGTGCTTGAAGGTTCTTTAAGCCAGTCAGAGATAACATTCAGATGAAGTTGTCAGTAATCTCAGGTTAGCAGCAGCTCCAGCTCTGCTCAGTCCACACCACAGCGCTGTTTGCTCACGTGCGCTTGCAGTAATAAAAAAAAAAGAGAAACCCTTGAGAGGCAACACTACATCTCACTTCAGCTACTCATAGGAGTCATCGAGGTTAGCGCGGGGCCCGTTGGCCTCAGAGAAAAACGCCCTCCAACTATGAAAGACAGTAAAACACACACTCTTAGCTCCGACTGCTACAGTTACCTCTCCACAAGGACAATGTTTTTATCTCAAGTACTACTGATGTTTCTGACTTTTCAAACCTTTTTTTATCTTCTTTTTTTAAAAATCTGTACCTACACAGCAAAGCCATCCTGCAAGCCCCAGTTGAAAAACAGCAGATGTCTTTGTGTGATTTCTGAATAATCCGGGTTGTTTTCACTTTCTTTACCTTTGTCTGCCCTCATGGTTTCCAAATAAACTCTGTCCTTGTAACTGATAAATATTTTAGAGTTTTCTATAGGTGCGAGAGAGAGAGAAACCAGCCACCGTCACTTGCTTCTGGTTAAACCAAATTATGTTATATCAGCAGAACATTAAAAACAGTTTTGTCTTGTTTTTTGGTAGAATTTCCAGCCTCCAATTTTCCTGTCACAAGTTGTATATTTGCTCTCCGTTAATGAGGCGCTTCTTTGTCTGTATTGACACTGCCTCCGTGTTTTGACGGGGTAACAAATTCCCTATGATCTTTCTCCTTCTCTGCTTCAGAAGCTGAGGGAATGGATTACACGCAGCTGCAGCCCTTTGTTAATCCGTTTTTCACAACGGATTCCAAATGCCTTGGAATAAAAGGAATGATGTCAACTGCTTCTTCAGACCCTTTAAAACTTAGGAGTCCCACTCCGATTCAGCAAGAAAGCAAACATTTTAAATGAATTGGCACTGCGTCACAAAAGTACTTACATTTTGCACCTTTATAGATATTAATTTCAAGAAATGACGTGAAATGCTTAAACAGGTTGCCTTTGTGTCTGTGTCCTCTGTGAGGGAGCGTAGACAGGCTGCCAATTAACCACAGACTACACACAAAAAAAAAACCCTCCAGGAAGCTATGTTTCAGGAGGTAAAAAAGACCTGAGAGGAGATGCAACAGGCAGATAGTAGTATGAGGTTTTTATATTTCAAGGTCTGCTTGGAAGATGGAGCAGAAAATGTTCTCTTTCAAGAGTTTTGTGTCTCCAGGAGACTGCTGCAAATTGGGTTCAGGGAAGGCGTCCTGTATAATCGTTGGAAGCTCCGACAACAGTTTCAGAAACAGCTTGTCTGCGGGGCGCGAGCGGCAGGAACGAAGCGGGAAATCATCCCTTGACTTAAAGTTTTGTCTGCCGTTCAGGATCGTTTCATCTGCGTCCTAAATTTACCAGTAGCCTGGAATTTAAACTCAAACCATAAAACTCAGTTGCAATCAGCTTTTTGCGTATGCGTTTGATTATTTTTACTGTTTTATTCCAATTACAGCAGGAGAGAGAGGGGCTAAATACGCTTTTTGTTGCTGCTGCTGACCTGACTGGTCCCAGCAACCACAGCAGCCAGCAGTTGTGGCAAAAAACAAACAAACAAAAAAAAAAAGGTGCACATGCCTCTGAACAGGAAGTAGACCAGCCATGAGCAGGAGTCAGGGGGAAAAGTAAAAGTTTCCAACTTTTTTTTTGACTCCAGCTAATAAAAGTTTACAAAAAAGTTTGACAAAAAAAACATGAAAATGAACTATTTCAAACACCCTGGCTGTTCTCCCAGTTGGTAAAAATAAAACAAATTAAAAAAAAAAACACAAGGGGGGGTCTTTTGAAAAGCCCGTATAATTGATACCACCCTAAGGTAAGCCAAGGCAATCAACCCTCCCACCCACCCACCCACTCCCCACCCCCTCCACGTGGAAAGAGCAGGGCTCCGTTCTACACGCTGCCTTTATATATATATCTATATCTATAT